>ML821693.1:84463-107420 GCA_009831015.1 Picea engelmannii
ATATAAATAATAATATTTACATTAAAATAAAACATATCAACCAAGATTAACATACTTAAGGAGATTCTAAATAATAAAATAGAGTTCACATAAAAATACAACTAAGTTATTTACAAACCTCCCATGTAAATTGTAGTAATGCCCAAACCATAAAATTAACCAAGTCATTAAAATAACGTGTTAACTTAATGGTAACCATTGACCTATGGTAGATACTTAAGTGCTTGAGTATCAAAATGAATTTTTATTACAATGATTAGTTATGATAAGTTAAATTAACCAAGTAATTGGCGGAGGCGGGAAGGACACACCAAGAGTTGCAAGTTTAATGGAGGACGTCCTGCATCATAATAGGGTTCTAGAGTTTAGGATGAGATTTGGTTAAGTAGGCGCCTCAGATGGAACTACACAGATCCCATTATTTTTACCTCTTAAGAATCGAGCTCCTAGGTGGTTATGGAGGGGGTTCATTACTATTTTGGAAACTGTTTAGCTCTTCTTCCACTATTCTCCACCCTCGCCTTTTTTAGTGGATTTTTTCTCCGTTTAAACATTTTACTAACTACCATGGCTTTCTTGGCGAAGACGAGTATCAATGCAGCAACTTTTTACTAGCTGGCAAATCTTGATGGACCTGGAATTTCTGTCTTGTCAACCATTAGTATCTATCTGAACCTCGGTCCCATAATTCTTTGACGAGATTTCTCTACTGACATACATCTACTATAACCCTGAGGTGGCAAGCTCAAGCGACTGTTGGAAGCTCCTATATGGATAGTGAGGTCAGCACACTAATAGGTGTGGCTGAGGAGGATCATTGGGAGAGGGTGGGATTATTTACCTCATTGAATGCGTTATGTAGTAGTAAAGGAAGCAGATGTCATCTTAATGGGTGAGTTAATACCCCACTATCTATCTCAACGGAGTTAACATTTTCTCCTACCTCCAATGCTAAACTTTACCAACAGTCTGGTAGAGTGATGGACTCACATATTTCTCGGGGTATTGCTTGTCTGCATGGTGTGGTTTCTGGAGGTTTTTCATCTGAGTGTGAAGAGAAAGAAAAGGGTGGCCAGTTTGGTCGGCATAAGGAGAAAGTCTATAATATTGCTAAACTTACCAACAGACTAGTAGAGTGATGAACTCTCATACTTCTGGGGTATTGCTTGTTTTCCTGGTGCGGTTTTTGCGGGATTTTCTTCTGAATGTGGAGAGAAGGAAAAGGGTGTCGAGTTTGGTCGACATAAGGCAAAGCTTTCAAATATTCCACCTGAAGCATAGGAAGTGGAGGTGTAGGGAGGACGCTCAAAAGGAAAGAGGGGAAGCCTTAAGCACTCGATGCGGGTGTGGAGGCAAAAAAAAATTAAAAACATAATGGTAATTGGTATGGATGTAGGACTCGAAGAGTCATGTACTCTAGCACTTTATGCTTTGGTTGGGAGGTTGGCTTACCATTCATGCTGCAAAATGCCACTCTCGGACTGGATGCATAGTAACTAATAACCTTTGATAGTTTATTCCCCCGAGGTATTGCCTCTATCAAGAGGGTGGTTCGACTTTGTGTTTAAGAGACCAGAAGATGTTGCGAGAATTCTACAAAGGTTTTTGGGCTATGAGGGTGGGAGTATGATGTTGAAGAGGTGGTGAATCAGATTTGATCCAATGACAGAGTATTTCATCTTTCGGCACTTATGGGTCCTACTCCCGGGTCTACCTCTACAGTTGTGGAATACAAAATCATTGTAGGCGATTGGTAATACCTTAGGTCATTTTATTCAGGTTGACGAATAAGCACTACATTCAATGGACAAGAGACTATAAAAGGTGCTCGTGGAAGTGGACATCCATGCGGGGTTTTTGGAAACTCTTGAAATCAAGTGGAGGGGTCACCTGCTCGTACAGAGGTTGGATTACTTGGGCATACCTTTTCGTTGCTCTCTCTGTAGCCATACTGGACAACTTCGAAAGGAATGTCCATGTATATAAGGGGCTTTGGTTGAGGAGGAATCCTCTGAGGATATTCCATCTGACAGATACACTCCGATGATGGATTCTCAAGAGTCGGGGGTTACTCTGGTATGAGAACAACAGATAGTCCAAAATCATCGGACCCCACTTTTATTGGTAAGTTAAAAAAAAAAAAATCCTACGTTGTATTTTTCGTTATCTGCATGGGAGATAGATCACTTAGATAGTATATTCCTTCTGGATCTACTTCATTCGTCAGAGTTAGATAAGGGTAAGGTATTGGAATATGATCCTGAGTTTACATAAATGCTAGATGTTCGAGAAGGGCCCTTATCTAAGAACATAAAAACACAAGAGTTGAGCTCCCCTGTAATTCCTGAGATTTTGACTGCGGAAGACTCCAACATTGCTTCGAGTTATGGTGAACCTGTCACTAGTGACCTTTCTTTGGATAGGATGATTACATAATTGATTCCTTCTTATAGAGATACCTCAAGCCCCACTCTGATACCGAACTACTTGGGGAAGGAAGCTGTGATCAGACCTGTATCTAGTGGTGATGTTAGGGCTCCTCTAGGTGATGGGTATTTCAAAGGGAATGACCCTGCGTGGTCACAGGGTTTGGGGTATGAATTATCTCTTATCAAAACTATGAGTGCCCGCAAAAATGTGGGGACCAACAGTTCTTTCTTTGCAATCCAACTATCTTCTAACATCGATCAGGGGGTGCTTAGAGGCATGAAATCCCTTGCAAGGGATAAATCATGATCCTACTCTCTCTCAATATCAGAGGGGTGGGAGGACCCCTAAAATTATCCTCCCTGTGAAGACTTATATCTAAAACAACTCATAATATAACCTTTCTACAATAAACTATGGTGGCTACGGAAAAGGCAAGAAAATTTTTGTATGTTCTCAGACCTGAGTGGATGATTTGTGCAGCAATTTATGTGGGGACGTTTGGTGGTCTCCTGGTGTCTGGGGATCCAAAATTATTTGATTTAGAGCCCATCCTAAGTTGTGGTGGTATTTTTTTGTCAGGTTCAAGCTTAATGGATAAAAGGAAAGTTTCATTTCTGAATGTTTACGACCCTTGTCAAGAACGCAACATTTTCTGGGAAAAAGTGGACAGTAGGGGATTGTTAGCTCATGATGCTTTGATTATGGAAAGAGATATGAATTTTACAACATCTTCAGAGGAGGTATGGGGGGTGTCATCTTTGGTAGACTTTTTGGCGACCTTTTTTAAGGCGTTTTTTATAAAAAAAATAAACTAGTGGACGTAGTCCTTGTCGAGGTGGTTCCTACGTGGTGTAATGGCAGGTTGGGAGTTGATGGAATTACTAAAAGGATTGATCGAATGAATGTTATGGAGGATATTTTCATGTCATATCTGAGATACAAAACTTGGGTTGAATATCCCTATATTTTTTATCATGCTCCAGTACTTCTTCAACTGGGCTCTGGGATGTCGACGATCGCACATCCATTCAAGCTAAACCCAATCTAGGTAGGTGAAGATTACTTTTCCAATATGGTTCGGGAAGTGTGGAATGATTTACATTTTCAACAGGTTATGGGAGCACAAAGGAGATTAGTAGAGAGACTCATTTTTCTAAAACCTCAGGTTAAACTATGGTCCAAGGAAAAACGCTTACGGGAACATTTAGATCTGGAAAATATTGAAGATGTTGTAAATAATATCTATAAACAAAAGTCTTAGGGTTTACATAGAGAAGATTCTAAACAACATTTAATGTTACTTGAGGCAGAGTGCAAAAAACTCCTGCTGGATGAGGAAGAGAGATGGCGACAAAAGAGTAGGGCTATATGGATTAAAAGTGGAGATAAGAATACAAAATTTTTCCACCATTTTGCAAGCTACAGGAAAAATAAAAAGCACATATGAGAGATAAAGGATGAAGCAGGTCGGCTACATACAGGCCAGGAGTCCATAAAGGATGAAGCTACCAACTTATTTAAAACTTTCTTTCATGATATTGGACATAATTACATTGGGGAGAAGATTTCTACAGTAAGGTTTTTTCCAAGATTTGTTAATGCGAAAGATGTTGTAAATATTGAAAATTCATGTACCAACGAGGAAATTCTAAAGGTTCTAAAAGGATTTTCAAAGGACAAAAGTCCAGGGCTAGATGGTTGGATTGTAGATTTTTTTTTACATTTTTATGAGCTGGTTGGATAGGACTTTATTGATGTAGTGGAGGAAACAAGACTCGAAGGTGAGGTAATTAGACCGATCAATTCAAATTTTTTAGCATTGATCCCAAAATTCAATAGTCTTAGCACTTTTAGTGGTTTTCGTCCAATTGTGCTATGAAACTTATGTTACAAGATCATTGCAAAAGTTATAGTGATGAGAATCAGGCCTGTTCTCTCTCGTTCTTTTTCTGAGGAACAACTGGGACTTCTTAAGGAAAGACAAATTTTAGATTCTATTGGCACTACTCATGAGTGTCTACACAGTATTAAAAAAAAAAAAAACTCCACACAATTATTCTGAAGCTAGACTTAAAAAAGGCCTATGACTGCACAAATTGGGAGTTTTTGCGGTTAACACTACTTCAATGTGGTTTTGGACTCCCCGCAACAAATTGGATGATGGGATGTGTAACCTCTACAGCATACACCATTTTGATAAATGGAGAGGCAACAATTTTTTTCCAAAGCAGCAGAGGGCTTAGATAGAGTTGTATGTTTTCACCTCTCCTTTTCATTCTTATGATGGAAGGACTCATCCTTTCACTAAAAAAGGACAAACAGATGGAATATTTTCGGGGATAAAGGTGTCTAGATTATTAAAGGTCCTACACCTTCTCTTTGTGGATGAGATCCTTATAATGTCAAAATCTTCAGTCACAGAGTGGGTTGAAATCAATAATATACTTTGTGTATTCTGTCAAGCATCGAGATTGGTGATAAATGTTCAAAAGTATGCCTTCCTCCATTCTGGAGTTCAATAGGAAACTCTAGCAGTTTTAAAAGAATTATATCTTTACAACTTTAAAGATCTATTAGAAGGATTTAGATACCTGGGGTATTTTTTAAAATCAGAAACTTATAAGGCGGAGGTGATCCAAGTGGATATCAGTGGCCACCCACCTTTTCCGACTGGCTCAAAACAGTTTTCTGGAAAATTTGGCAAATTACTATTTTTAGCAGTTTTTAACTTCCGGGGCCATTTTGAGGGCCCAAATGAAGGTTTTTCAAGATCGAGGTTCTCAATGATATACGAAGGCATGATTGATCCCCCAAAATGAATCTCCTCGATGATACATTTCAAATGAGCTATCATACGCCTAAAATGGAGATCGAAAAGTTACGACCCCGGGAAGTTGATGTACTAACTTACCCAAACGGGGCCCACGTGACTTTTGGCGCTTCATCTCCTAGGGTTAGGTTTTTGGATGTCTAGGACTTTTTGAATTCCTGTTTATTGTAAAAAGGACTTCAGAGGCTCGTTGTAATCATCTTCTTGCGAATGCGAGTAGCTGTCACATCTCTTCTCAGAGATAAGTTGCCACCATTCTAGTGAGTCTTTCACTCTGTATTTTTACAGTCTCTGTACATTTCTTTCATTAATATAAATCATGTATTACTGTATATCTGTGTTTATGGTTGCATCTCTGACACATTTCTGTTATATTATTGAATATATGTGATATCTCTGTGCATTTCTTTATTATATCTCCAATCTCATTTCGTGCCGAAAATAATCCGGATCAGTGGTATCAGAGCAGACTGATCTTGATCATTTTTTCAGTGCATGTCCTTGACGAGGTCTGAGTATAGCAAGTTGGGTCTCGAGCTTGTCTCTCTTGAATACAATTTCTCTCGCACACCCAAGAAACCCTCAATGGTGGAAGAAAATAAAAACGACGGAGCAGGTGATCCTATCAATCTATTGCTTAAGCAAGCTCTCACGCAACAGAGGGACGAAATGATGGATAATTTTTCCCACATCCTTAAACATCTGTCGATAGCATCAGTTGCATATTCATCAAGCGGCCACTTTGGAGGCACCTTGCCTTTCAAGGTATAAGTTAATTTTGATATTCCTGTATTTGAAGGATAGATAGATGCAGAAGCCCTAGAGAAATGGTTAACTCTACTAGAAGGTTATTTCTTTGTTCACAATTTTTCCAACAAAGAAAAGATCACCTTCGCACTCCTTAAAGCTCTCCCTCATGTCAAAGATTGGTGGGAAACTTACTGGGAGAAAATTTCTACAGAGGAGTCTGGAATATATGGGGTCGATCCCACTTGGGATTTTTTTGTGGATGTGGTAAAGGAACAATATTACCATGTTGGCAACTATGAGGATCGGTACATGAGATGGACCACACTACGACAAGAGAGGGGCCAATCAATTCCGGAGTTCACCAATACCTTCCATACCTTGCCCACCAAGCTAGGTATCAAAGACTTCGAGTGACATTTGGTTATGAAATACCGTGGGGCTCTACACAGATACATCCAGATTCAAATGGATTTTCTGGACATCTCATCACTCAGTGTTTCTTATTGATATGATGTTAAAATTGAGCAGAAATTTACGCACCAGAACAAACGGGAATTCAGATTTGCAAATCCGCAACAACCACAGTATGACAAAGACGGCCCTAACAAACAGTCCCCTGAAAACCAGTCCAAGACACAAGAAAATAAGGGCCATGAGAATACAAAGAAGGACACCGAAAAATGGTGTGATTTCCACAAAAGCCCCTGGCACAACACCAATGAATGTCGCTCAAAATAGTCATTGGTGGCCAAGATCAAAGAAAAGGAGCCAAACCTTGATTCAGAATCTGATTATGAAAATATTGGTAAAGGACGGATCATTGATGCAGACCCCACTGCTATTGTTGTGACCGCAGCAATTCAACCAGAAGAACCAACAGATCCTGAAGAGGGGGAGCGCCTTTTTCATTCACATATGTAGGTGAAGGGGACCCCGCTACATTTTATTGTTGATAGCGGAAGCCAGAAAAACCTCATCTCAACAGAGGTCGTCAAACAATTGGGATTGTCGACAACACCACACCCGCAACCATACAACATTGGGTGGCTTCGACAAGGATGAGATATCCGTGTTAGCCAATAGTGTCGATTGTCATATGGCATCCAACCCTTCAAGGATGAGGTACTATGTGATGTTTCCCCACTGGATCTCTGTGATGTTCTCTTGGGCCAACCATATATGTGGAGACGCCATGTTGTTTATGAGTCTCGACCCCATAGTGTCATTGTTACATTGGGGGGTCATCTCTACAGAATACCAGAGGTAGTTTCGACCACTGTTCCACCTAAAAAGTGTCACAAGGTAGTATCTCATACTGCAAAATTCAGCTTCTTCACAATTTGTTCAAAAGGGGAACAGAAGGACACTGCAACCACTACAGCTTCGCCCCAAGCACCTTCTATCCAACAGAAGCAGGTCGTCAAGGTTTCAGCAAAGTGAAAAGATTCCTTATTCACACCATCCTCTCATGTATCCCGACTTGTTGAACAGCCTCAGCCTCAACAGGTTCGTGACAGACTTCCACAAACTGAGTAGCACGACCTCTCCAGCAAGGCAAGCATCTCACCAAGATGCAGATTCAACAAATTCTTTTCCCTCTCCCCCGGGAACTCAACGCAATGGAGACCATTGCTTCCTAAAGAGGGAGGATTGATCCCAGTGGATATTAGTGGCCACCCACCTTTTCCAACTGGCTCAAAACAGTTTTCTGGCAAATTTGGCAATTTACTATTTTTAGCAGTTTTTAACTTCCGGGGCCATTTTGAGGGCCCAAATGAAGGTTTTTCGATATTGAGTTTCTCAATGATATCTAAAGGCATTATTGAGCCCCCAAAATGAATCTCCTCACCGATACCTTTCCAATGAGCTATCATACGCCTAAAATGGAGATCGTATGCAAAAGTTACGACCCCGGGAAGTTGATGTACTAACTTACCCAAACGGGGCCCACATAACTTTTGGCGCTTCATCTCCTAGGGTTAGGTTTTTGGATGTCTAGGACTTTTGGCATTCCTGTTTATTGTAAAAATGCCTTCAGAGCCTCATTGTAATCATCTTCTTGTGAATGTGAGTAGTCATCACATCTCTTCTCAGAGATAGGCTCAATTATGCCTTTGACTATCATTGAGAACCTCGATCTCAAAAAACCTTCATTTGGGCCCTCAAAATGACCCCGGAAGTTAAAAACTGCTAAAAATAGTAAATTGCCAAATTTGCCAGAAAATTGTTTTGAGCCAGTCGGAAAAGGTGGGTGGCCACCGATATCCACCTGGATCGGGAGGATTGGTTGTGGCTCATCGAAAAGTATGAAAAATGGATTAGCCATTGGTGTAATAGGTGGCTATCCATGGGGGGTCAGTATGTGTTGATAAAAGTTGTCTTAGAGAGTCATCTAGTCTATTGGATGGCTTTAGCTCATATCCCGATTTTAGTTCTTAATAGGATCTGCAAAATGATTTTTTCCTTCCTTTGGTCAGGAAACAAGCATAAGAAAAGCTATCATTTATGCAATTGGGAGACAATTTCGAAGCCAAAATCGCATGGAGGGTGGGGTCTGAGGAATATCTTCGTTTTCTACAGGGCTATGGCGACTAATACATTGTGGAGAGTATTGATGAAGAATGACATCTGGCACCAGGTGATAAAAGGTAAGTACTTACCCCATGGTTCGGTGTCGACCTGGTTTAGATCGGCCTCTTCGGTCACGTCCTAGAGTTCACAGACATGGAAAAATATATTTTACATTGGTTGGAATGGAACCCGGGTTTTGGACACTCCATTTTAATTGGTAAGGATGTAATTCTAGGTATGGGGAAGGACTCCATATTATCAAATGAGCTGATCCTTTTACTTAATTTTAAAAATGTTTATCTTTTGTATCAAGCGAAACGTGCTCATCCACAAGGTACGATTTGCACAAACTGGTTAGACAATGCAGATTTGGGGCTAGAAGGAGAATTAGCAGTGGAATGGGAGATGTACAGGAGGAACTTGATTGGATCAGGGATTCATCTCTTAGAGAATCTGAATGAATTAAAGTGGACTGGTGGTGATAATTCAGGGTAGCTCTTAGTCAAAAATGTGTACAAGGCCCTTGCCAAAAAACTGTGGAAAATTAAAATTGGCGGTTGGAGGAGAAAACTATGGAGTTGGGACTGCCCTCAAAAGATCAAATTATTCGCCTGGCTTGTGGCTGAAAACAAAATTTTAACTTGGAAAAATCTTCAAAAAAGAGGTTGGATGGGGTTAGGGATATGATATCTTTGCAAAGGAAAGAGGGAATCAAGTAAACATCTATTTGTAACTTGTCCTTTTACAATTTTAGTTTGGGAAAGAGTTAAAAATGATCTAAATCTCTCAGATGGATGGAGTGGTCAATTGGTGAACGGGTGCTTTGAAAATTGGGTTAAACAGAACTTTGCATTTCCAACTCTCCCATCCTTTATTTGTTGGTTTATTTGGCTTGATAGAAACAAGACTATATTTGAGTCAAGGACACCCTCCATTCATAATATAATTTTCCTATCTTTAGGGGTTGTTGGCAATCACAGAAAAAAGGAAAAAGTTTATCTTCCTAAACTGTCAACCATAGAAATTCCTGAAGATAAAGTCATTGGGTGGTTCGATGGGGTAGCGCAACAGAATGGAGAACTAAGTGGGGCAGGTGGAGTCATAAATATCAATGAGAGCACGACTTATAGATGGACTTTAAATTGTGGAAGAGGAACAAATACTAGGGCTGAACTCATGGGAGTTTGGGCTACTTTAATTCTAGCTTCTAGACTTACTATTACATATTTAATTGTTCTAGGGGGACTCAAAAACAGTCATTGATTGGTTCAATGGGAAAGGAGCACTTCAGGTTGTAACATTATATGGATTGAAGGATAGGATAAATGAACTTCTCAATCACTTCAGGAACATATCCTCTGCACACATATTTAGGGAAGAGAATCAAGAGGCAGACAGATTATCAAAGCAGGCTCTAAAAAATGTTCTAGGGAGAATTGCCTACAATCAATGGGAAGGAGGCCATGAGGGCCCATCTCTTTTTTTAAACATGTTTTAGTTTCCTTAAGGGGGAGTAATTTTATGTTATCCTAGTTCAAAGATGGAGGTCTTAGTAGATATAGTATACAACTTAGTATGAAAGTCACTTTACTTGATGGTATTTGTCTCTCTTGATCTCACTGGAGAAGACGATATTTTGTAAGGAATTTGGAATTATGTGTAGCTAAGTTTTTTTTGGATCAGTACATGAAAAAATAATCTTATGATGTAATGTGTGTTTTAATATAATGTGAAATTTTCTGTAGAAACAAAAAAAAAATTAACCAAGTAATTAAAATAACATGTTAACTTAATGGTAACTATTGACTTATTAACCATGGTACATACTTAAGTGCTTGAGTATCAAAAAAAAAAATGTTTAAATTTTTATTTTGATTTGTTTGTTTTTTGAAATTTTGACATTAATGATATAGAATTTTAACTTCTGAATTTTTTTTTATAAAATTTGAAAAATAATTAAAAATAAATATTTGTATTAGATTAGTTTTTTATTTATTTTTTTAAATATATAATTTTATTGACAAACATTCTTAAACTTAAATTAACTTTTATTATAATTAATTTTTTAATTTATTATAATTAAGTTTTTAATATTAAAAATATAGCAACTTCAAAAAGAAAAATTGGCCTTGCCTCGAGACTTTGCAATTAGCCCAAATTTTTAATTTTTAAATGAAGGTAGTTCAATAATGGCTTGAACATTCAACATGTTGAGAGTGATACTATACTTAGAGACTATGAATCCTAGCTTGTACACTTCAGGGGATGTTATATTTGTGACATTGAAGAAAAACTTTGCATAAATCTTCAAGTGTCTTAACTTTTTTTTTCAAAGCGAGCAGCAATTATGGAAATATAAATATTTATGATTAAAAATATATATTTTATTATAGAGTTAGTATTTTCATTGTTTCATTATTATGTTATTTTTATTTTTATAAACAATTTATAGTTATGTTTAAGTAGAAAGACTAAATTTTAATTTTCTGGTCAGCAATGTAATGATTAATATCTATGCAAGATTTTATTGCCAATTTTGAATAATTAGCCGACACTATCTCAAATGGATTGTAGGTATAACTGTTGGGATGTGAACGGAACCGTTTTTTTTTAATTAAATCGCATGGATTATTTGTGCAGAGTATCATAGAATCTGCTTAGGGCTTCCGTTGGCGAGTCAATTTTTTTTATTTCTCCATTACTTTTTTTTATTTCTCCATTACGACCAAATATGTTAAGCGAATAAAAAGATATACATGTTTAATTCATGTCGACGATGGTGAAGTGGCCTAACATGGCTTGAAAATACATGGTCTGGCTTTAAAATTCAAACGATGACTAATGTTATGCTTATAATGTTAGGGTTTGTTTGTAAATGAAATTTGAATTTCATCAACCACAATCATAATTATGGGATTGTGTTAGTATATAAGAATTTAAAATTAGTAATGAAAGTTTATTTTTACAAATATCTTATATAAATCAATATTAATGTTCATGTTTTTAGATTTTTGTGGTGAGGAGTTTAAAAGTTAGTGTTATTTTTCTCACCTATTAAGAGGAAACACATGTTCTTAACCATTAAGTCCACTCAGACTATATCCATTAAATCCACTCAAGCTGTATATAAATATTCAAGATTGATTTTTTATTTTAGTAAAAATCTTAATAAATTTGATAAATTAATATATTTAATTTATATGAATATAGATATATTATAAAAAAAATTATAATTATAATTTTTTTATCAAAATAATTTATAAAAATATTTATTTGAAATTTTAAATATATTATTAAGAATTATTTTAAGTGATCAATTTTATTTATATATAATGATGCAATTGTATTGAAATTTTATTTATATATAATGATATGATTTTCTTGATATTAATAAAAAAAAAATTAGATTAATAATCATAAATATTATTGTAATTTTTTTCATATTTTTTTTCAGAATTTGGATGAGAAGAATAATAATGATTCTTTCTAATTATTTAATTAATTTTTTCCATATCAATTTGTATATAATAATCAAAACTTTAATAAAAACAATATGATGTATAAAATAATAATCATTCTAATCAATATATCTACACTATAATCGTTTTTAAAAATAGATGTAAAATTTATTAGCAATAAATATATGATAGATCTTATTTTCAAAATATTTGCAGGTATCCAGAGCCGAATACATCCACTATCGGGGAACAATCCGATACATTCCATATATTTTGAATTTCATCCTCAGCTTCGATCACCACCGTCCCTTTGCAGTCCTAGCGTAGATGTCCTGTACAGCGACATAAAATACATATGAACAGTATTCCCATATAATCTAACCATTGTATAATCCTTCTACCGCGCCATTCGACCTCAAGTACCTCTGGTAAACCACAGTGAATATCAACCTCCACAAGTATTTTCCCAACTTTCCTTCACTGAGCTTTAAGAGATTGATTGTCTAAATCTATAAAAGTACCTAGAGCATCTCCAATGGCTTTTAACACTCCCTCATTCCACAGATGAACTGGTAGACCAGGAAATAGAACCCAGAGGTGTCTTAGGGGGGAATAGTCTGTATCTGGGTCAAAAGAGACTCTCCACCGCTTTAACATAATACTACTTCCTCCAAAAACCCAACTAGACTCCAATAAACGAGCATCATCCTCTGGAGTTTGGCAGATGAACCCCTGCCAACCCTTGGACATGTATAGAATCTATGGTAAGTATCCTAAGGATGGTAACCAGAATTTTTCCATCCATTCTTGTAAGGGTTCTTGAACTAAGTAGTGATAAGAAATGCGTCTGACCAAGCCATGGAAAGCCATACTGCAGGTTTCTTCCAGACCCACGTCTAAACCCAACAATAACTTCTTAGCGGCTTTGTTGGGATTCCAAAGTTTCTTCTTAAAACAGTAGGAGAGGTCTGCACTCTAAACTTTCTCTGATCACGTGGTTTGTAAAACCCACCAAGAGGATAGGAGCCAGTCTCGCCACCAGTGGCATAATTTATTGTATCATCCAAACTGGTTCTCATAGGGTGAGTAAAACTAGGAGAGGGCCTTAAGTCACTATATGTGAAGGCGAGAGTGATATCCTAGAAGAAGGTGGTAGGGTAGCGTTAAACCTTCATCTTGGTATTTCGGCAAATTTATGACCTGCCACTTTCCAGTGGTCCTCGACTGGAGGGCCCATAAGTTCCTGACAGAGAGATCAACAATACTAAAGATGTGCCCAGAAGGTAAAAGGGACACCTAGACTCCACTCAATAAGGAGATAAATGGACCAGTTACCAAAAATAGTATACGTGGATTTATTAAAATCCCCATCAAGCATTGGTATTGGACCATTTAATAAAAATCGATTATCAGATGTCAAAAATCTTGATAGCTGGTAAATGATAACTTCGTCCCTCTCTTAAACAATATTTTGGTCATATGTCTCTATTATGACCATAAATGAATAGAGTGAGCTTACCTCCGTTGAGACTTAAACTTAGACCTCGAACCATTCAATCTCATCAGATAGCCCAAGTCCAATATACAGAACCATCCTTGATACTCAGGATCGACTCCCCTCATGGTTCCCGCCCAAATAATATTCAAAATATGAGAGCCCAAAAAAAAATTCCTCAAGACTGCTCAAGACGAACATGCCACCATTTACTCTTCTATCTATAGACATGATGGTAGTGTCTGGTAAGTCAAGGGTAATGCGAAGGCTTGGCATGAGAGATATGTCTTTGGTATTCATGGTTTGGGTTTCTTTTTTTCTTCATTGAGAGGTGTGGTAAGAGTACTCTAGGGTGGATTAGGGTTGTTGATCGGAGGGTGCTCCTCTCCTTATAATTGAGTGTCTATAAACCCTTATGATCCATAAGATTATAAATTATAAAAAAAATATTACCACTACACAAACATAATACTATTAGTGCTTTCTCTAGATAAAATTTGATAGAATATTCATATTGAAATCTTTACATAGTTGGCATGGATAACCTAAGAAATGTAACATTATTAGTTATTGCAAGGAGGTTGGCCTAGTAATCAAATCAAACAAAAATAATTATAATTAATTATAATTTAAATGTATATTAAAATATCTACATTAAAATAAATCATATCAATCAAAATTAGCATATGGTATTGAGTGTTAAATTAGATATACATAATAATATCTACATTAAAACAAATAATATCAACCAAGATTAGCATACCTTAGGTAGATGCTAATAAAAAAAAAAAAAAGATTCCACATATCACAATGAAATTTATATGAAAAGTAAACATTACAAATTGTTGTTATTAATACATACCATAATGAATGTTACATTAAATATAAATAATAATATTTACATTAAAATAAAACATATCAACCAAGATTAACATACTTAAGGAGATTCTAAATAATAAAATAGAGTTCACATAAAAATACAACTAAGTTATTTACAAACCTCCCATGTAAATTGTAGTAATGCCCAAACCATAAAATTAACCAAGTCATTAAAATAACGTGTTAACTTAATGGTAACCATTGACCTATGGTAGATACTTAAGTGCTTGAGTATCAAAATGAATTTTTATTACAATGATTAGTTATGATAAGATAAATTAACCAAGTAATTGGCGGAGGCGGGAAGGACACACCAAGAGTTGCAAGTTTAATGGAGGACGTCCTGCATCATGGTTCTAGAGTTTAGGATGAGATTTGGTTAAGTAGGTGCCTCAGATGGAACTACACAGATCCCATTATTTTTACTTCTTGAGAATCGAGCTCCTAGGTGGTTATGGAGGGGGTTCATTACTATTTTGGAAACTGTTTAGCTCTTCTTCTACTATTCTCCACCCTCGCCTTTTTTAGTGGATTTTTTCTCCGTTTAAACATTTTACTAAATACCATGGCTTTCTTGGCGAAGACGAGTATCAATGCAACAACTTTTTACTAGCTGGCAGATCTTGATGGACCTGACATTTCTATCTTCTCAACCATTAGTAGCTGTCTGAACCTCGGTCCCATAATTCTTTGACGAGATTTCTCTACTGACAGACATCTACTATAACCCTGAGGTGGAAAGCTCAAGCGACTGTTGGAATCTCCTATATGGATAGTGAGGTTAGCACACTCATGGGTGTGGCTGAGGAGGATTATTGGGAGAGGGTGGGCTTATTTACATCGTTGAATGCATTATATAATAGTAAAGGAAGCAGATGTCATCTTAATGGGTGAGTTAATACCCCACTATCTATCTCGACAGAGTTAACATTTTCTCCTACCTCCAACGCTAAACTTTACCAACAGTCTGGTAGAGTGATGGACTCACATATTTCTCGGGGTATTGATTGTTTGCATGGTGTGGTTTCTGCAGGTTTTTCATCTGAGTGTGAAGAGAAAGAAAAGGGTGGCCAGTTTTGTCGGCATGAGGAGAAAGTCTCTAATATTGCTAAACTTACCAACAGACTAGTAGAGTGATGAACTCTCAAACTTTTGGGGTATTGCTTGTCTTCCTTTTGCGGTTTTTGCAGGATTTTCTTCTGAATGTGGAGAGAAGGAAAAGGGTGTCCAGTTTGGTCGACATAAGGCGAAGGTTTCAAATATTCCACCTGAAGCACAGGAAGTGGAGGTGCAGGGAGGACGCTCAAAAGGAAAGAGGGGAAGCCTTAAGCACTCGACGCGGGTGTGGAGGCAAAAAAAAACTAAAAACATAATGGTAATTGGTATGGATGTAGGACTTGAAGAGTCATGTACTCTTGCACTTTGTGCTTTGGTTGGGAGGCTGGCTTACCAATCATGCTGCAAAATGCCACTCTCGGACTGGATGCATAGTAACTAATAACCTTTGATAGGTTATTCCCCCGAGGTATTGACTCTGTCAAGAGGGTGGTTCGGCTTTGTGTTTAAGAGACCAGAAGATGTTGCGAGGATTCTACAAAGGTTTTCGGGCTATGAGGGTGGGAGTATGATGTTGAAGAGGTGGTGAATCAGATTTGATCCAACGACGGAGTATTTCATCTTTCGGCACTTATGGGTCCTACTCCCGGGTCTACCTCTATAGTAGTGGAATACAAAATCATTGTAGACGACTGGTAATACCTTAGGTCATTTTATTCAGGTTGACGAATAAGCACTACATTCAATGGACAAGAGACTAGAAAAGGTTCTCATGGAATTGGACATCCACGCGTGGTTTTTGGAAACTCTTGAAATCAAGTGGAGGGGTCACCTGCTCGTAGAGAGGTTGGATTACTTGGGCATACCTTTTCGTTGCTCTCTCTATAGCCATACTGGACAACTTCGAAAGGAATGTCCATGTATATAAGGGGCTTTGGTTGAGGAGGAATCCTCTGAGGATATTCCATCTGACAGTTACACTCCGATGATGGATTCTCAAGAGTCGGGGGTTACTCTGGTATGAGAACAACAGATAGTCCAGAATCACCGGACCCCACTTTTATTGGTAAGTTAAAAAAACAAAAAAATCCTGCGTTGTATTTTTCGTTATCTGCATGGGAGAGAGATCACTTAGATAGTATATTCCTTCTGGATCTACTTCATTCGTCAGAGTTAGATAAGGGTAAGGTATTGGAATACAATCCTGAGTTTACAGAAATGCTAGATGTTCAGGCAAGGCCCTTATCTAAGAACATAACAACACAAGAGTTGAGCTCCCCTGTAATTCTTGAGATTTTGACTGCGGAAGACTCCAACATTTCTTCGAGTTATGGTGAACCTGTCATTAGTGACCTTTCTTTGGATAGGATGATTACATAATTGATTCCTTCTTATAGAGATACCTCAAGCCCCACTCTGATACCGAACTACTTGGGGAAGGAAGTTGTGATCAGACCTGTATCTAGTGGTGATGTTAGGGCTCCTCTAGGTGATGGGTATTTCAAAGGGAATGACCCTGCGTGGTCGCGGGGTTTGGGGTATGAATTATCTCCTATCAAAACTATGAGTTCCCGCAAAAATGTGGGGACCAACAGTTCTTTCTTTGCAATCCAACTATCTTCTAACATCGATCAGGGGGCGCTTAGAGGCATGAAATCCCTTGCAAGGGATAAATCATGATCCTACTCTCTCTCAATATCAAAGGGGTAGGAGGACCCCTAAAATTAGACTCCCTACGAAGACTTATATCTAAAACAACTCATAATATAATCTTTCTACAATAAACTATGGTGGCTACGGAAAAGGCAAGAAACTTTTTGTATGTTCTCAGACCTGAGTGGATGATTTGTGCAGTAATTTATGTGGGGACGTCTGGTGGTCTCCTGGTGTCTTGGGATCCAAAATGATTTGAGTTAGAGCCCATCCTAAGTTGTGGTGGTATTTTTTTGTCAGGTTCAAGCTTAATGGATAAAAGGAAAGTTTCCTTTCTGAATGTTTATGGCCCTTGTCAAGAACGCAAGATTTTCTGGGAAAAAGTGGACGGTAGGGGATTGTTAGCTCATGATGCTTTGATTATGGAAAGAGATATGAATTTCACAAAATATTCAGAGGAGGTATGGGGGGTGTCATCTTTGGTAGACTCTTTGGCGGCCTTTTTTAAGGCCGTTTTTATAAAAAAATAAACTAGTGGACGTAGTCCTTGTCGAGGTGGTTCCTACGTGGTGTAATGGCAGGTTGGGAGTTGATGGAATTACTAAAAGGCTTGATCGAATGTATGTTAAGGAGGATATTTTCATGTCATATCTGAGATACAGAAATTGGGTTGAATATCCCTATATTTTTTATCATGCTCCAGTACTTCTTCAACTGGGCTCTGGGATGTCGACGATCGCACATCCATTCAAGCTAAACCCAGTCTGGTTAGGTGAAGATTACTTTGCCAGTATGGTTCGGGAAGTGTGGAATGATTTACATTTTCAATAGGTTATGGGAGCACAAAGGAGATTAGTAGAGAGACTCATTTTTCTAAAACCTCGGTTTAAACTATGGTCTAAGGAAAAACGCTTACAGGAACATTTAGATCTGGAAAATATTGAAGATGTTGTAAATGATATCTATAAATAGAAGTCTTAGGGTTTACATAGCAAAGATTTTGAACAACATTTGATGTTACTTGAGGCAGAGCGCAAAAAACTCCTGATGGATGAGGAAGAGAGATGGCGACAAAAGAGTAGGGCTATATGGATTAAAAGTGGAGATAAGAATACAAACTTTTTCCACCATTTTGCAAGCTACAGGAAAAATAAAAAGCACATATGGGAGATAAAGGATGAAGTAGGTCGGCTACATACAGGCCAGGAGTCCATAAAGGATGAAGCTACCAACTTCTTTAAAACTTTCTTTCATGATATTGGACATAATTACATTGGGGAGAAGATTTCTACAGTAAGGTTTTTTCCAAGATTTGTTAATGCGGAAGATGTTGTAAATCTTGAAAATTCATGTACCAACGAGGAAATTCTAAAGGTTCTAAAAGGATTTTCAAAGGACAAAAGTCCAGGGCTAGATGGCTGGATTGTAGATTTTTTTTAACATTTTTATGAGCTGGTTGGACAGGACTTGATTGATGTAGTGGAGGAAACAAGACTCGGAGGTGAGGTAATTAGGCCGATCAATTCAAATTTTTTAGCATTGATCCCAAAATTCAATAGTCCTAGCACTTTTAGTGGTTTCCGTCCAATTGCGCTACGAAACTTATGCTACAAGATCATTGCAAAAGTTATAGCAATGAGAATCAAGCCTGTTCTCTCTCGTTCTTTGTCTGAGGAACAACTGGGAATTCTTAAGGGAAGAGAAATTTTAGATTCTATTGGCACTACTCATGAGTGTCTACACAGTATAAAAAAAAAAAAAACTCCACGCAATTATTCTGAAGCTAGACTTAAAAAAGGCCTATGACTGCACAAATTGGGAGTTTTTGCGGTTAACACTACTTCAATGTGGTTTTGGACTCCCCACAACAAATTGGATGATGGGATGTGTAACCTCTACAACATACGCCATTTTGATAAATGGGGAGGCAACAATTTTTTTCCAGATCAGCAAAGGGATTAGATAGAGTTTTCCGTTGTCACCTCTCCTTTTCATTCTTCTGATGGAAGGACTCATCCTTTCACTAAAAAAGGACAAGCAGATGGAGTATTTTCGGGGATAAAGGTGTCTAGATTATTAAAGGTCCTACACCTGCTCTTTGTGGATGACATCCTTATAATGTCAAAAGCTTTAGTCACAGAATGGGTTGAAATCAATAATATCCTTTGTGTATTCTGTCAAGCGTCGAGCTTGGTGATAAATGTTCAAAAGTATGCCTTCCTCCATTCTGGAGTTCAATAGGAAACTCTAGCAGTTTTAAAAGAATTATATCTTTACAACTTTAAAGATCTATCAGAAGGATTTAGATACCTGGGGTATTTTTTAAAACCAGAAACTTATAAGGTGGAGGTGATCCAAGTGGATATCAGTGGCCACCCACCTTTTTCGACTGGCTCAAAACAATTTTCTGGCAAATTTGGCAAATTACTATTTTTAGCAGTTCTTAACTTCTGGGGCCATTTTGAGGGCCCAAATGAAGGTTTTTCGAGATCGATTTTCTCAATGATAGTCGAAGGCATGATTGATCCCCCAAAATGAATCTCCTCGATGATACATTTCAAATGAGCTATCATACGCCTAAAATGGAGATCGTATGCAAAAGTTACAACCCCAGGAAGTTGATGTACTAACTTACCCAAACGGGGCCCACGTGACTTTTGGCGCTTCATCTCCTAGGGTTAGGTTTTTGGATGTCTAGGACTTTTTGCATTCTTGTTTATTGTAAAAAGGCCTTCAGAGGCTCGTTGTAATCATCTTCTTGCGAATGCAAGTAGCCGTCACATCTCTTCTCAGAGATAAGCTGCCACCATTCTAGTGAGTCTTTCACTCTGTATTTTTACAGTCTCTGTACATTTATTTCATTAATAGAAATCATGTATTACTGTATATCTGTGTTTATGGTTGCATCTCTGATACATTTCTGTTATATTATTGAATATATGTGATATCTTTGTGCATTTCATTATTATATCTCCAATCTCATTTCGTGCCGAAAATAATCCGGATCAGTGGTATCAGAGCAGACTGCTCTTGATCGTTTTTTCAGTGCATGTCCCTGACGAGGTCTGAGTATAGGAAGTTGGGTCTTGATCTTGTCTCTCTTGAAGATAATTTCTCTCGCACACCCAAGAAACCCTCAATGGCAGAAGAAAAGAAAAACGACGGAGCAGACGATCCTATCAATCTGTTGCTTGAGCAAGCTCTCACGCGACAGAGGGACGAAATGATGGATAATTTTTCCCACATCCTTAAACGTCTGTCGATAGCATCAGTTGCATATTCATCAAGCGGCCACTTTGGAGGCACCTTTCCTTTCAAGGTATAAGTTAATTTTGATATTCCTGTATTTGAAAGATAGATAGATGCAGAAGCCCTAGAGAAATGGTTAACTCTACTAGAAGGTTATTTCTTTGTTCACAATTTTTCCGACAAATAAAAGATCACCTTCACACTCCTTAAATCTCTCCCTCATGTCAAACATTGGTGGGAAACTTACTGGGAGCAAATTTCTACAGAGGAGTCTGGAATATATGGGGTCGATCCCACTTGGGATTTTTTTGTGGATGCGGTAAAGGAACAATATTACCCTGTTGGCAACTATGAGGACCGGTACATGAGATGGACCACACTGCGACAAGAGAGGGGCCAATCAATTCCAGAGTTCACCAATACCTTCCATACCTTGCGCACCAAGCTAGGTATCAAAGACTTCGAGTGACATTTGGTTCTGAAATACCGTGGGGCTCTACACAGATACATCCAGACTCAAATGGATTTTTTGGACATCTCATCACTCGGTGTTGCTTATTGATATGTTGTTAAAATTGAGCAGAAATTTAAGCACCAGAACAAACGGGAATTCGGTTCTGCAAATCCACAACAACCAAAGCATGACAAAGACGGCCCTAACAAACAGTCTCCTGAAAACTAGTCTAAGACACAAGAAAATAAGGGCCACGAGAAGAAAAAGAAGGACACCGGAAAATGGTGTGATTTCCACAAAAGCCCCTGGCACAACACCGATGAATGTCGCTCAAAATAGTCATTGGTGGCCAAGATAAAAGACAAGGAGCCAAACCTTGATTCAGAATCTGATTATGAAAATATTGGTAAAGGACGGATCATTGATGCAGACCCCACTGTTATTGTTGTGACCACAACAATTCAACCAGAAGAACCAACAGATCCTGAAGAGGGGGAGCGCCTTTTTCATTCATAGATGTAGGTGAAGGGGACCCCGATACATTTTATTGTTGATAGCGGAAGCCAGAAAAAACTCATCTCAGCAGAGGTCGTCAAACAATTGGGATTGTCGACAACACCACACCCGCAACCATACAAAATTGGGTGGCTTCGACAAGAACGAGATCTCCATGTTAGACAACAATGTCAATTGTCATATGGCATCCAACCCTTCAAGGATGAGGTACTATGTGATGTTGCCCCATTGGATCTATGTGATGTTCTCTTGGGGAA
Organism: Picea engelmannii; assembly: GCA_009831015.1. NCBI lineage: Eukaryota > Viridiplantae > Streptophyta > Pinopsida > Pinales > Pinaceae > Picea > Picea engelmannii. The sequence continues at coordinate 106,062 of ML821693.1, forward strand.
ACCATATATGTGGAGACGCCATGTTGTTTATGAGTCTCGACCCCATAGTGTCATTGTTACTTTGGGGGGTCATCTCTACAGAATACCAGAGGTAGTTTCGACCACTGTTCCACCTAAAAAGTGTCACAAGGTAGTATCTCATAGTGCAAAATTCAGCTTCTTCACAATTTGTTCAAAAGGGGAACAGAAGGACACTGCAACCACTACAGCTTCGCCCCAAGCACCTTCTATCCAACAGAAGCAGGTCGTCAAGGTTTCAGCGAAGTGCAAAGATTCCTTCTTCACACTGTCCTCTCATGTATCCTGACTTTTTGAACAGCCTCAGCCTCAACAGGTTCGTGATAGACTTCCAAAAACTGAGCAACATGACCTCTTCAGCAAGGCAAGCATCTCACCAAGATGCAGATTCAACAAACGCTTTTCCCTCTCCCCCAGGAACTCAACGCAATGGAGACCATTGCTTCCTAAAGAGGGAGGATTGATCTAGGTGGATATCGGTGGCCACCCACCTTTTCCGACTAGCTCAAAACAGTTTTCTGGCAAATTTGGCAATTTACTATTTTTAGCAGTTTTTAACTTCCGGGGCCATTTTGAGGGCCCAAATGAAGGTTTTTCGATATTGAGGTTCTCAATGATAGTCGAAGGCATGATTGAGCCCCCAAAATGAATCTCCTCGTTGATACCTTTCCCACGAGCTATCATACGCCTAAAACGGAGATCGTATGCAAAACTTACGACCCCGGGAAGTTGATGTACTAACTTACCCAAACGGGGCCCACATAACTTTTGGCGCTTCATCTCCTAGGGTTAGGTTTTTGGATGTCTAGGACTTTTGGCATTCCTGTTTATTGTAAAAAGGCCTTCAGAGCCTCATTGTAATCATCTTCTTGCGATTGCGAGTAGTCGTCACATCTCTTCTCAGAGATAGGCTCAATTATGCCTTCAGCTATCATTGAGAACCTCGATCACAAAAAACCTTCATTTGGGCCCTCAAAATGACCCCGGAAGTTAAAAACTGCTAAAAATAGTAAATTGCCAAATTTGCCAGAAAATTGTTTTGAGCCAGTCGAAAAAGGTGGGTGGCCACTGATATCCACCTGATCGGGAGGATTGGTTGTGGCTCATCGAAAAGTATGAAAAACGGATTAGCCATTGGTGTAATAGGTGGTTATCCATGGGGGATTAGTATGTGTTGATAAAAGTTGTCTTAGAGAGCCATCTAGTCTATTGGATGGCTTTAGCTCATATCCCGATTTTAGTTCTTAATAGGATCTGCAAAATGATTTTTTCCTTCCTTTGGTCAGGAAACAAGCATAAGAAAAGCTATCATTTATGCAATTGGGAGACAATTTCGAAGCC
>ML821694.1:0-12907 GCA_009831015.1 Picea engelmannii
TGAACAGGTTGCTGATGTGTTGACCAAACCTCTATCTTGTGTAAAGTTTGAACACTTTCGAGATAAGCTTGGTATAGTCCGAAAGGACCCTCCCTGAAAGGGGGAGTATAGATGATTCCTTGCTTCTGACCTCACTATTAGACATAAAGCAATATGATTCCTTGCTTTTGACCTCACTGTTAGACGTAAAGCAAGATGATGTGTGTGTTCCTTGCTTCTGACCTCGCTGTTAGACATAAAGTAAGATGATTCCTTACTTCTGACCTCGCTGTTAGATGTAAAGCAAGATGATGTGTTCCTTGCTTCTGACCTAGTTGTTAGACATAAATCAAGATGATGTGTTCCTTGCTTCTAACCCAGTTGTTAGATGTAAAGCAAGATGATGTGTTCCTTGCTTCTGACCTAGTTGTTAGACATAAAGCAAGATGATGTGTTCCTTTCTTCTAACCTAGTTGTTAGACATAAAGCAAGATGATGTATTCCTTGCTTCTGACCTAGTTGTTAGACGTAAAGCAAGATGATGTGTTCCTTGCTTCTGACCCAGTTGTTAGACATAAAGAAAGATGATGTGTTCCTTTCTTCTGACCTAGTTGTTAGACGTAAAGCAAGATGATGTGTTCCTTGCTTCTGACCCAGTTGTTAGATGTAAAGCAATATGATGTATACCTTTCTTATGGCCTAGTTTTTAGACATAAAGCAAGATGTGACTTGCACTGAGATACCAGCTTAACAGTTGTGACATAGAGCCAGTCTAGTACTGTGATGGGCCAGCCTAGTGTTTTGATGAGGTATCATTTTTATACCGATACATATTGATACAGATGATGATGGAATTCTTTCGAGAATGCCGATGTTGCCGATGAAGAAAACTTCCAATGACTTATAGATATGCCAACCAATGTTCCAATATGATATTGATGATACTGTCCTCCTGATGCTACTGATGATGCAAACCTCTCTCACCTAATGTTGTTGAAGAATACCCTTCTTGTTAAGGGGGAGTGTTGAAATAATGTAACTACAAAGAGTATTCTTATTATTATTGATATATTATTCATAGGATCAATCCCCATTGTGGATTGATCATGTTGGTTATTGTATTAGGACCAAATCCCCTTTTGCGGATTGGTCAACAGACAATTGTAATAGGCAGAATAAGAAGTTGGCCCCAGCAGTTATTATTGAGACCCAGAAATATAATAAAGGTGGGTTTACCCACCCAGAGTGAGAAGTCAGCCCTACCAATGAAGACACTTCACACATGCCAGACTTGTATATATAGAAAGGCCAGTGCCTCACTTTGTCACACAACTCACTTGCTCATTCTGAGAGGCAAGTTTCGATTTACCAGTTGGAGGAGAGAGAGATAAGAGTGGCGCATCTTTTGGAGAGGACTTTCTATATTGGTCTGAGTTGTCTCTTAACATTGTATTGGCAATCTATAATAAGGAATTTTTACTGGGTTTTCTTCCCCTAGAGGGTTTCCTAGGATAAATGATGTGTCTCTTGTGAATGTGTATTTCTCAGTGATCTTGTTCTTATGTTGTTGTTACCTATTGAAATGCAAAGAACTATAATAATGGCATAAACATTAACACCTACAACATATTTATTTTACTATAGAACGTGGTATGTTATGTCAGGAAAATAATTCCCTATTAAATCTATAACATGTACTTCTGGTTCATTTCATAATAGGTATGTGCCTAAAATCTAGAACTATGTGGTTGAAAATGATCATTTATATAATATTCCAACTACCCATCAAGAGAATTCTGCGGGAACTGAATCACTGTCACTGATGGCCCATTTGACAACAAGTATGTGTCCCAGATCAACACCAACAGATTGATGGATCATTAGACAATATATTCATGCCCCAAATCAAGAAAAAGTGCATGTTGTCAATAATGCATTATGATAGTGGGAATGGGTTTCTATCAAGGAAAGGGTTTTGTTTTTTTTTTATTTTTTTGGTTTGGAATTGATACATCTCTAGGGCTAAACTAAAATGAGAATATTTTCTTCAACGTAGATGCTTGGCCTTAGGGGTCTCTATTCTGCCAAAATAGCCCCATACTTGCACATGATGGTAGACCACAACGAGAATGACACCTTGGTGGAAGGATTAACACTCCATAGACCTCACCTATCCGCCAATGCCCTAGTTGGCCAGATAAAGATTTTGGTTTCAGAGCAATCAAGGGCTATCAGAATTTGCATGTTTTAAAGTGTCAACAAAATTCTTTGGAATTGTTGTAGAGTCTAAAGTTATCTGAGAGTTCTGAGAGAGATATCTCTTAAATTCTCTTTCCTATGCACGGTGAGCAGAAAGAATCATTGAAGGATTGCTTAAAGAAATATTGATGACTACTAGTTGGTAGATGGTTTGTTGGTTGGGGATCTTGTCTAATTGATCTGCAGACTCCAATTCCAAGTAAACAACATTTATGCAGAACTTTTGTTTATAATTTTGAGTCTTGTTGGACCTGATACAACTATCTGTGCTCATCGATCCACAATCTCTGTAAATGCCATTTCCATAAATATTTTTGGTTTGCAGAATCATCTGGCATTTTGATATTAATGAAGGCAGTAACCTTATTTCAAAGAAACTCTTCGACCAAAGTGATGTCATTTATGAGATACATTATCATTAATTTATTTGTTGTTCAGGAGTAAATTGATGACAGTTTTGTAGAAAACTGCACAACAAGTTTCAATATGGCTATTATTTAGGATTTCTACATTATAAATACAGAGAAATATAACAATGGAAAAAATACAGGCAATGAGAGAAATCTAGCAATGAAAAAAATACAAGCAATGTATGATATTATAAACCAACTATTTTCCAATGAAGTTGTTACGAATCTATTTTGAAAGGTATCCTTGTTAAGAAAAAAACAACTGAATTACAATTTGTGTAGCAATGAAATTCCATATTTTGGCTTTTGCATTTGAAAATTCATAATGTAAGTCATTGGTTTCTGAAGAAGACCGTGAATTGGTGTATTCTAAATAAATACATGTATATCATATTAACCCCATATTTTATCTTTGTTAAAATTGTTTTGGCCTTCTTTACACTAATGATTCCTTTTCTTCTGTAGTTCATGTATATCGATTTCTTGGTACCACTATGTGGTGTAATTGTATTGCAAATTATCACATTATATTAGAGTTTGTAGTGAAAACAAGAAGGATCGAGGACCATTCTTAATATTCTTAAAACCATATTAATTACTTTCTTGGCTCCACTGAATGGTATTTACTATTTTTTGTACACTGTATCATATTGTAAAGATAGAGAAGATGTGAATGATCCAAGATACCATACTAGTATATTCTAATGGTATCCAACCTTACTTTAACATTCGGCCTTGACAACATGGGCCTTTATAGAAACTGTTTCTAATTTGAGTTACAATTTGTCAATAGAAATTCTGCACATTCCTAGTGAAAACTACAGAGAAGGAATCAAATAGATTCTGAGCTCTTGAAGCCCCATGGGATATCTCAACTAGTAGATGCTCTTATGCAAAAGTGAAAGGTGAAGTGTCAAAGTTTAAAAGGTTAAAAATCAAAAGGGATAATCTTATTTATCCAGGTGCAAAAAATATAAAAATTAAATCTCAATGGTTGGCAGTCATCCCCTATTAGACCAAAAGAAGACCACCTCTTTCCCCATCCATTGGATGCTAAGAATACACTAAATAATTCGGGAAGGAATGGGAAATAAAGCTTGACCAGACTAGGGGACATCTAGATATCTTTGTCAGGGCTATGGACGATCACTGGAAATGGTGCAAGGTTTGTGATGTCGTGGTGATTCCATTAGAGCTATGGATGCTTGCAGGAAGTGGAGCAACACTTGAGAGATAATATATACGCACTTGGTGAAAATATTTTTATATCTCGAACCTATATCAGCCCCATGATAGAGATACCAACCTGAAACGTCGATGCAATTTAAGGAAATAAATCTCACCATCATTCATCCTATGTTTACAACAAACAAACTCCATTAGTTGGCATGCAAGAATCACCAATGAGCTTACCACAATGGAATCTTTCAGGAAAATGTTGCACATTAATTCTGAAATTTCTTATCTTAAAGTAATTATATGATCGTCTACATTTTTTTTTCTCATAAGTTAGGTAAAACTAGCATATATTTTGGCTTCATCCAGTGTGTCGCCATTTGTTGTGCCAGCACAACACCCTCCCTAATTTCTTCTCTTACCTTTCTCTAACAGAATAAATTGGACCCCCCTACTAAACTTTTCTACTAAAAAGCCTCTCAGATTCTCTCAACTTGTTGAAAAAATCAACTCACCTTCTTGATCTTCATTGAAGCTTTTCAGTCCTTCACTTAGAAGATTTTTAACTTGCAAATTCTTTGGATTCTAATAATATTGGAGAGTTAGTGATGAACTCGTTGATACAGGAAATACCGACGAGTTTTTGATCAACTTGTCGGTACATTATAAAGACAACATACTTAAATGTTTTCAAGCATGAGTTGAGTGTGTCAATGGAGTTGCATTAAACTTCACCGACACATCGGTCACCTTCCTGTGAACTTTTTTGATACACCGACAAACTTCAACTAAAATTTTTTGATACACAAATATTTATCATCGGTGAATTTCATGTGACCAGCATCGGTACACTAGAGATGTTCGCATGACTATCCCCAACACACACAACCTTACACCAACATACTTCCTCTCATCTTCGTTGATACATCATGCACTAGCAAGGTTCATCTCATCTTTGTTGATACATCATGTATCGACGAGGTTCCTCTCATCTTCGTTGATAGATCACCTATCGGCAAAGTCCCTTCCTTTTTCTCTAATACACAGTGTATCGGTGAGGTTCGCTTCTCTCTCTTCGACACATTACTTGTTAGTGAGTTTTCCTCTTTTGTTGACAATGTGCTAGCAACAATTTGACCCATCATTTATTTTCCTCACCAACATATATCTTGTCAGCAAGACATGCCTTCATCTTGAGACCTCTCTTATTCTCCTCCATCTCAGATCCTTGTCATTGCGCGTGTCAATCAGGTTTCTATTATTTTTTATGATGAAGCATTTCATGTTTGACTGGATAATTGATGATTGATTCCTACCTCGCTTAATCTACATTATGCTATATTCATAATTGAGTATTATCATAATTTGGGCAACTCTGTTTGTGTCGCTAGTATCTTTCATTATGCATACCACACCTACTTGTTTACTTTGTGCTTCTTGATAACCATGATCATGAAAGTGTCATCTATTGTCAAATGGGTTTATTATTGCATCTATAATACCTACGGTAGCTCTGAATTGCATCTTAGAAGAAAATTGGTCCTCCCAACTCCTGAATAGTGTTAAACACTCCAAACGTCATCTGGTTGTTTTCACGGGATTATATTTTTGAACCACTAATAGATGACCTCAACTCCAATAGATGGATCAAGAACCAATGTAACACACATAACATAGGAACTCACAAAACTGAATTTGGGTGAAGCAGTAGCAAGAACGGGACTCGAAATTGCATTAAAAAATGCCTTTGCTTGCAATTTTTGGGCATTTGTCAAATTATATTTTTCATCCCCAAAACAGGCCCACTGTATGATTTACATGATTATGATTACAACATAACTAACATAATAAAAAATTGAGGCTCAGAAGTGCCAAAAAAATCACTAGGGATATCTAGCCCAAGCTAGGCTTGTCAGTCGTGACATTCATGGAATGATCGAATAGCATGGTAAGTTATCTCATCGAAATCATCTCTCTATGTTCTTTAGGTCACAAAAAACAATAACCCAATCGAACACCGTATGAGTAAGTTACTATCCTTTGAAATCTTCTTCAATAGGGTGATCAGTGAGCATCATTTCTTCCACATCCACACCACAATGCAAAGTTGATTCAGGCTCCTTTGTCCTATGGTCTTGTTGGCAGGGGAATATTTTACAACAAACTTGACCTCTTGATTATCAAGGTCTTTACAAGGTGGTAGCCAAAGCTCTATTAAGAGCACATGTGGAAGGAGAGCTCAAAAATAAAATTATAACTGAACATGAATGCCTTGTGGATCTAGAACCATAACTTTCACTCACACTTTTATATCAAAAGGACTCTGGAAAATGTCGTCTTCTATTTACAAACTCATATTATCACTACACAAATAAAATGATGAATCATGTTTTCAATAAGTTTCTTCCATATGGCATGGACTAGCGAGATCCTTTTTACATGATCATTGTGTCTGCCAAGAAGCTCGAGCTTTTTTCAAATATCTCATCCTTTGTATGAGGTTGTTATAGCTCTAAATGTTGGAAATCATATTTACATAGATGTTAGCCAATCTAAGGTTCATATTTGATGGAGAACTGCCTTAATCTGTGGTATACACCAAAGCTGATGTGGGGAATGTCACTAGTATACACTGGAGTTGATGTGTGGAATGACATTGGTATACAATGGGTGACTTGTAAATATTAAGCCCTATATTCGACTGGAGGCAAAGAAAGCATGGAAGTCGGTACACCCAGAGATGAAGAGAGCATGGCATCTAGTACAATACACCCAGCACCGGAGCCAATCACTTGACCTTCTCCAATGCATACTGGAGCAATTTATGCCTTCCTTGCTAATACAAGAGTTCATGCTTTTCTTGTCGATATAGGGACAAAACCCTACCAAACTATCATTTGTATTTTGGCCATAACAATCAACCAACCAACAAGCATATCTTATAGTTGTCGATATAGTTGTATTTTGGCCATAACAATCAACCAACTAGCATATCTTATAAGAAACTTCAACGAAAATAGAATCAGCATAGTCTCTACATACATCATTAACCATTAAATGATTGACTTAAAATGGAACAACTATAAGGATGAACTCAAAGGAGTAACAAACACGATAACATACATCCAATGGGTAATAGGTATTTAGTAGGAGCAATATGGTGTCATTATGATTAACCTTTGTTGTCAAATGTGGAGGGAATCTATATTGTTTTATAGTAATATAGTAAAAGAAGAAAAAAWTATTCTTTAAGCTAAAAATGTGCAATCCTACTACCATTGAATTTTGGTTATGTGTTAYAATGATGAGAAGATGCAATCCTATGAGACATGCATAGTCTCATTTGGYCATGTMCAAAACTCAAAGTAAGATTGCCAAGAGGGTCAAATTTAATTGTTTGGTCATGCAAAAGACCACAAAACATGGAAGAAGGCCAAATAGGTTAGAGGGGCTTCGRTAATGACCAAAAGGAAYAAAATAGGGGCTTCAAGGAAAAATAAGGGAAAGGATGATTCTGGAGCAAGTGAAACTCCTCCCTCTATGCATGTATGGACGCGTAGTTGGTACACATAAGTTATGTATTYAATTGTTGGGATTAATTATGAWTGTTTGAMAAAGTCCAATATTTATTCTTACATTTGCTCCATCAACACAAGAAACTCATATGGATTTGAAATGATGTTGCAAAGTTATTGAAGTATCTTCCAACCATGTAATGCAAGCAAACAAGTAAACACAACTTGTATTGGAATAAATTATAAAAGGGAAGAGACCATACCTAAACTTACATGTGATGAGGGAGACATAGTAGTGCAAAAGTGGATAGAATGGAGTTGATGAATAACACACAAAGGGACAATGAGAGAGAATGCATAGATTGGTACAAAGTAGAAATAGTGAAGAGGGAAGATGAACATTTGTATACAAATTTGAAGCAACTAAAGGAATTTAATTAAAGACCAACAAACAATCAAAACATCATAAGTTAAAGATTTAAAATAATAAATATTTAGAAAAGATATCGAGAGAGTTAGCCAAGATTAGATTAAACAACTAAAGAGTCAATTGAAAACCAAGTTAGGAGAGCAAAACATTCACGGGCTCCTAAGAGTGTACTTAGTAAATGTGCAATATGCTATATAATACTAATGAGAATACGTTATCTTTTAGATTGTGTTTGTTCAATGTATATCTATGTGATTGTTAATCATATTAATGTTACATGTAAGATCCTAACTTGTAGGTCACTGTGAGGGTAATTTAGTGAGTTAGGATATTGTGTGCAAACTATGTCAGGTTTGGAGGTGAATGCTTCCATGAATAAAAAAAGACTTGGATTAATGGCACACAAGGATGAGTGTAACATCCCAGTTTTAACTCTTATGAACTATAATGTATTATGTAATTGTGACTTAGATTAGTGTGCCGGTAAAGTCGAAAAGGGGCTAGAGTGCCTAGGAAATGTAATATTTCATATACATTAATAAAATATACCGCTAGCTGCAAGACGGACAAGGACAAAAGAGATAGGGGGCTAATTGATTTTATGGAGAAAAGTGGTTACATGGGATTCTTGGGGGAGGCCATGTGGTTCTTGGTTCTTGTGATTATATAAACATTCCTTGGGGGTTGCTTTGGTTCGCTTCTTTTCCCTGGTGCGCTTCTTCTCCCCGGGTTCTTCTTCCTCTTCCTCTTCTTTCACTCGGGCTGAATTCGTGTGCTCTTGGTCTGAGCATGGATATGAGTGGTTGCATGAGGATGGATCTAGGTAAAGTTTGGGGGTCGCTCTTCCCTTTTTGTTCATCTTCTTCCCCTGGTTCATTGTGTTCCCTTGTTCCCTTGTTCTTCTTTCCTCTTCACTCGCTATTGCTAGTTCGTATGCTCTTGTGCTGAGCATGGAAACAAATGGCAAGAAGACAAGAGCCATTTATGAATGCTTGTAATAATTATTGATCATTCCAGAAGGGAATGGATGCCTGTGTGCATGAGCTTGATGGTAGTTTGGATAGAACTATCCACAACTACGAGTCCTGAGAGTCCCAACAGGGAGTTTCTTAACCAGAAGCACTTGAGCCTTGGAAGGAGATGGACAACCTGAGGGACTATGTGGCAAAGAAGGGGGCCCATTCTCTTGGGGTTGTGCAGGTTGGGTAGAAGAGAGCTAGTGTACTTTGGATTGTTGTGAGTGTTGAAAGGCATGTAATAGATTGAGTGTTCAGAGGCCTGTTAGTTATGAGACTGATGGTAGTTCAGATAGAACTGTCCATAGCTGAGAATCCTTGGAGTTTCCAGTAGGGATATTTCCTGACCAGTAGCATTGGATCCCTGCAGAGAAATGGAACAGCCTCAGGGACTGCATGGTAGAGAAAGGTGTTAATTTCTTTGGGTTGTGCAAGCTGAGGGGGAAAGAGAGATAGAATTTCGGATTTGTTGTGTGGTTGGGAAACCTGAGAGATAGTTAGCCAATCGTTGTGTGTTTTTAGATTTTACCTAGGACCCGTCCTTGTGGATTCTTATCCCTCGCTCGGGGGTGACCTGCTATTGAGAGTAAATGAACAACAATGTCTATGGTTTGGAGGAACGTCCTTGGTCTGCAGCCAGTTGGTGAATATTCACTTCCAAGACAAGTGCTCTTTGTGTTTTCTGTGTATTTTATATTTCGTTGTGTATTTAATTATCTATGAGATATGTGTTTTTAATGTGCATGTATGCTGATTATTTTTTGTGCATGTCACATTGCTTACTTCTTTATGTTGTAGCATGGATCGGGGGTGACCTGCTATTGAGAGTAAATGAACAACAATGTCTATGGTTTGGAGGAACGTCCTTGGTCTGCAGCCAGTTGGTGAATATTCACTTCCAAGACAAGTGCTCTTTGTGTTTTCTGTGTATTTTATATTTCGTTGTGTATTTAATTATCTATGAGATATGTGTTTTTAATGTGCATGTATGCTGATTATTTGTTGTGCATGTCACATTGCTTACTTCTTTATGTTGTAGCATGGATCTTGTTTAATGCATGTGGTTCTTTCATGCTTGATTTCAGATTAAATGTTGCTAGAATTTGAGATTTGTTCAGAAGCGAGTTTTTGGAGTAGCATGGCCAACCTGGGGGGGGTTGGGTACGTTACAAATTGGCATTAGAGCTTCTGATTGAAACACTGGGACGGTATGGGCCAGGTCTGTTGGTCAGATTCTTATGGTTGAGATCAATATATGACCGTGAAATCATGAAGCTCGGGAGGAATGGCATTGCAGAGTCTGCACAGAAGCTAAAACATTAGAGATCCTTTGTAAGGGATCGAAGGATCGTGACCGTCCCTTTCAAATTCGGGAGTGATCACCACCATGGGATCAAGAGAGATATGGATCGTTGGATTGGAGGCTAGGTTAACAAGGGTTGTCTAATGAAGGTGAAACAAGAGGTTGGGTAATATTAAGTCCCAACCATCAGATCTAGCTGATTGATCGTCAGTCGTCGATCAAAGCCAAGCGAGAAGGGTAAGACTTCGGAACTTTGTCGCTTCGTCGATCTTAGAAGGCAGGAAAATCCTAAATTGTTGAAGGTCGGAGTCACCAAGTCTCGTCAGTCGTCTGATCTGATAGGAGGCATGGGGGAATATCCATCGTTGATCATGGTCACTCGGCGTTGACCGCTTCAGTATATTTCACTCCATGAGTTTTAAACTTTCTCAAATTGTTACAGCCCGGAGCCCTGGAGCGCCGAAGTCCAGGAATTCTAGTCGACCATTAGATCGAGGGAAGGACTTCAGGAGTGTTGCAGACTGTCGGATCTAGCAGTGGTAGAAGGGTAGTGAAGTTCAGGCTTTGGAAATTCGCCACTCCGATGATTACTAGGTATGTTGTAGAGAAAAACCCCAAAGCGTCGAAGCCCCGAAGTAACAATTTCAAGAAGTGTAAAGCCATGAGGTCACGCGAACCATTGGATCTGGAGTTGTTATTTTGGATCATCCGTTTGGTTGATGATGTGGCTTATGCCACATGGTACGGGTGTTGTGTGGGGACACGTGTCACCTAGATTTGGTACCTTTTGGACCTCGATCTGTTTTCTTTTTAGTGACACGTGGAACGTGTGCCATGGGTCTACGTCACCCTAGGTGACATCAACGTGTCGTGTTAGCTCAAGGAGTATGTGACTTCGGGGGTTTCCAATTTTCTATCAATGGAAAGTGTCGAAGCTCGAAGTTGTGAAGGCACGCAACCCGTCGATATAGGTTTCCTTCGAGGCCTTTCTTGACCATCGGATCAAGCAGAGGGAGAGTAGGGTAAGTACTTCGGAGAATTGTCAATCCGTGGAAGTGGTAGACTCGAGAATGGAATTATCCTGGAGCATCGAATTTTCGAAGTGTGTAAGGATAGTTCGTCTCAATGCTTGACTAAGTCGTAGTCGTTGATCTCGTGAAGCCTCCAGACGGGGGCGAGACTGTCCATTCGACGGGAGATTAAATATCGAACGTCCATTTTTCCTAGTGGAATGATTGATGGGTTTAGCGAATCGTAACTTTGGGGGAAAACAAAAGTTGACAAGGAAAAACAACCAAAGGCCGAAGTCTAGAGGACTTGGTCACAACGTCGGTCCCATGCTAAGGTAAAAAGGGCCTGGAAGTAAACCAACCCTCGGACTTGGTGTTCATGCAAGCTCATGTGTAGAAAAACATAGAGCAGGGCACTAAAGGGTGATTAAGCCCATGGTTTCGAGAAGTGGTCACGTGGACGTGGTTTGAAGGAAGCGCATTTGCAGATTTTGATTTTTGTATCAACTAAGGGGGATGAAAGTGGTTTTTCAGGGAGCCCTAAATTTCAGCTTCGATATTGAATTGGAGCAAGATTTCAGTCGTTGGAAACTTGATTAAGAGGAGAATGACCCGGAATCAGTCTATTTTGGATAACTGTTATAAGTGTTATAATTTCCTTCATGAACTAAATAGAAGAGGTACCTATAAATTTCATTGACAATTTTATATGATATGTATAATTCTAACCAGATGATTGCTTGCAAATTTTGGTAGGATTAGCGTATAACTAGATCAATTCAAGTCTAGGATCGGAACTTAGGGTCATGGAAGCATGGCATAGCTTACAAGAGTTGTATGAGACAATCAAGAGCTACAGAGAAAGTAATGAAAGGTGGACAAAGAACTCAAGAATAATGGAACAAAAGTATTAGTCAACAACCACAGAATATGAATAAATTGCAGGTACAACAAAAGCAATATTCCTCACATAGGATATGAATCTAACAAGTTAAATATGTCATTGATGGGCATGGAAAGGAAAAGTATGACTGCCTAACCTTGAAGGAAGAGAGTTGTAGATAGTTGCAAAGCTTAAGTGTGAAAGAAATCCACGTATGATATCAGAGTTTACAGTAGAAGCAGGATGTCAATGTAGAGAGATTGGAGACCCAAAAATGAATGCTCTCTCACTTGAAAAGTGTCACTGAATGAAAATGAACTTCCATTGGGAATGGTATTAAGTGTGAAAGGTATGGTTCCACAAGGAAATGTTAATGAAGTAACCTAATGGACAACTAGGAGTAACAATATTTGATTCAAGAGTGTTGTGGTAATAGAGTGATGGAATGTTTTTAGCTACTTCATTCCAGGGTGTTGGAATGTCTCATAAGGGTAAATTTGGGCATGACTACCCAAAAGGAGCTATTGCAATTTGAGTACACTGGATGGATTGCAGAATGGCCAAGGGGAACTTGGATGGAAAGTATTCAGACCAGGGAACAATAGTGCAGATGAGTAGAATGGGATCACACAAGGCAACAAGGATCTAAAAGAGTTCAAGGACAACCGGATACAACCTAAATAGATAAATAAATAAGTGAATTAAAACATAAATCCACTAGAGTGTATGAGGCATACAATTAAGTTAAATTGCATATGCATTAGTACGCATGATGAGAGTAAATGCTTGGTGCATATGGATGTGTAATTGCACATGCTTGGATATGCATATAACATGCTTGTGAACTTAGAATAGTTTATTATTATGAAATAATGTTTGAGTATGACTAATGATGGATTATGTATTCAGGAAAAATGATATAGCGG
>ML821694.1:14536-29095 GCA_009831015.1 Picea engelmannii
ATATATATATATATATATATATATATATATATATATATATATATATATATATATCTTATACCTGAGATATTGACAATGTGTTTGGCCAAGGAATGTTGAAATTGCAGGAAGAAAGGGTCTTGAATATGGAAGTGTTGCAAGTCCATAAAGAAGACCGGTGCCTATTGTTGCAAAAGCCAAATTATTATGAGCAGAAGCTCATGTCTGGAAGTTTTTGCCTATATGAAACAGTTTTGGGAATTATAATTTAATAAATTACTGACAAATTGTTTTGACTGAATGTAAATCAAGGAAATTGTAGGTAGGATGGTCTTGAATATGGCAGGGATGTAAGCCCATAAGGAATACTGATATCTACAGCTATAGAGCCAAACATTATGAGCATAAAGCTCATGCTTGGAACAAAAAAAATTTACGGTATAAAACATGTTTGACATTTATGATTGAAATTATTATAACAATATCTCATGATGACTGTATTTTTATAATACATATGAGATGCTAGCTATTGAAGTTGGAAGCTCACAAAAAAGAATACCAGAAGGAAATCGAGCTCAATGATGAAGGCATGGAATGAAGAAAGTCCAGTGGACTTGTTGCAGCTAGATTTCTTGAAGCCGTAACTCTGAAACTTCCTGGCCGAGTGCACTGGATCCCTGAAGAGAAGTGGAACTGCCTGAGGAACTGCATGGTAGAGAAAGGGGTTCATTTCTTTGGGTTGTGCAGCGCTGAAAGGGAAGGAGAGCTTGATGGTTGGAACTGCTGCCAAAAATACAAATTCTGAAGATCATTATACCTCTATTCTAAGACTTTTGCGACCATTGTTTTGATCAGAAAGTTCTTCCGGATTCAAGTATTTATTTACACTTGTTATATATTTTTTCCTTCATATCTCATAATATTTTTCCCTTCATATCTCATAATATTTTTCCTAATGATGGACCACACTGGTTTGGTCCGAAACGTCGAATTTCAAAAACCTATGCGATGAATCCGAAAGAACTTTCTGGTCATTATACATGTTTTGGGTCGGAATACTTGTGTATACATGTTTAAATTTAGGCCAAAGTGCCTATGTATATAAGAGTTGGTTGGAATTACTGTTTGGATTAAGGCCAAAGAGCCTAGATTTGTAATGTTAATAACATTGGAATGGTGTTTTGCACTGAGGATAGTGCCAAAATAAGGGGAGGGGGAATGTAACATCCTAGTTTTAACCCTTATGAACTATAATGTATTATGTAATTGTGACTTAGGCTGGTGAGCTGGTAAAATTGAAAAGGGGCCAGAGTGCCTAGGAAACGTAATATTTCATATACATTAATAAAATACACCGTTGGATGCAAGAAAGACAAGGACAAAAGAGATAGGGGGCTATGATTCCACGCGAAAGGAGCTTGAGGGGCTAAGTCTTTTTTTTATTATTTTATTTACTGATCCAGATTTATGTAGGAACACAATGAAATATAGAAATACACATAAACGCAGAGATGCAGTGGAAATAAGACTTCATTTCATTAATAAAAAATGATTGAAATATTCTTACAGACGTAATGGAAATAACCTAGCTAGGGCGCTGGTAGCTTATCTCTGAGAAGACATGTGGAGGCTACTGGCCTCTGAACTGTGTCACAATGAGGCTTGAAGGCCTATTATTATTGAGAAACAATGGAAAACCCTAAACATCCAAAGACCTAACCCTAGGAGATGAAACACCAAGACTACGGGCCCTGTTTGGGTAAGTTGGTACATCAACTTCCCAGGGACGTAACTTTGGCATACGATCTCCATATGACGCGTTCCATACCTCCTTAGAAAGATCTATCCAAGGAATACAACTTTTGGGTGAACATTAATCTACGATACATGTTGCTCCCCGTTTTCCCAAAAAACGTCGTTTAAGGCCTCAAAACGGCTCCGGAAGTTTAGGACCGGAAAAACTACTAAAAATAGTAAACTGTGCGGAAACTGGAAAACTTAAAGAAGCAATGGTGGGGGTGCAAGTGGAATAGGTGGGTGGCCACCAATATCCACCTGGATCATTCCTCCCCCCTTAGGAAGCAATGGTCCCCATTGTGTTAAGTTCCTCCATGAGATGAGGAAACTTCTACTGAACTTGGTCCCTGGTGAGCCACTTGCCTTGGTGAAGGAGTTGGCCTGCTTTGACAACTCGATATGGTGGTATCCTTTGTTTTCGTGTGTTCTTTATCTATGTATCCATGATTTGATCAATTTTGGCTTGTTCCATGCAGTATGGATTTAACTCTGTTGGTGTGAGTTGTTCTGCCATGTCAGATGTGTCTAGTAGAGGTGGAAATTGGGCCGAAGGCAATCCACATTGAACACTAGGTGCAGACCAAGGAATGGTGGAATGCTGAGCTCAAAGGAATTTTCCCCTACATCCTTGGTGAGGGTGTACGACCCATATTGGAGCGGACGAAGCTTGCGGTGGGCTCCAGCGAGGCGCTCCTTTTGCAAATGCAACCACACTTTGTCGCCCACCTGGAAATTGTGTGGCACCCGATGTTGATCATGTCACTGCTTGTACTTAGCATTGGCTCTGTCCAATATGTCATGAACCTATTGGAAAATGTGTTGAATGTGCTCAATGAAGTCGTTTGCCTTGTCAGCCTCAGACTGGACATGAGCTGAATCTTCCTGAGTAGCCACAAATGGCATGGCTATGTCAATGGGACATAGTGGTTGGAATCCCAAGCCCACTTGAAAGGGGTTGTGGCTGGTTGAGCTATGGAGAGCCCAATTGTAGTTGTGTTTTACATAGGGGAGACTCTCATCCCATGTGCGTGGATGCTTTGAATTGTACATGCAGAAAATGTGTACGATCATTTGGTTGACGACCTCTGTCTGGCCATCAGTTTGCAGATGGAAAGATGTGGACTTGGTGAGCTTGGTGTCTAACATCGACCAGAGGCTAGACCAAAATGTACTAAGGAACCTACTGTCCTGATCTGAGATGATAAACTGTGGGATCCCAAAGTGTACCCACACTCATTCAAAGAAGAGTTTAGCAATGGCTTCTACTGTGATATTCTTCTTGTAGGCCATCATAATGAACATCTTCAAGAATCGGTCGATGACCACAAAAAAATAGTCATTGCCATGCTTAGTAGAAGGAAGGCTCGACATCTAATCCATAGAGATGGATTCCCAAGGTCAACTTGGGGCAGGAAGCAGAGTATAGAAACCTTGCTTCTTGATGGTCGGTTTGACAATGGTGCAAGCAATGCAGGACTTGATGTACTTCTGACATCTTGTCGAAGGTTCGGCCAATAGAAATACTTTTTCAGTACTGCCATGGTTTTCTTGACCCCGAAATGCCCAACGACCCGACTGTAGTGTGCCTCCCAAATCATCTTGGCACGCTCGCTTGAAGGAACACAAAGGTGTCCCGGGTGACAAAGCAAGGCATCCTGGAGGTGAAAATTGGGAACTTGCTTACCCTCCAGGAGTGTATTGTATGTGTGGCCGAATTCTGGATCACTTGTGTAGAGAAGCAGCCAATCGGAAGTCGCGTGCCCACAAGAGTTTAGCACAGTGGTTAGCGCCACAATGGGTGGTTGACTGAGGCAGTATGCAACATTATTGGTGCTGCCTTTTTTGTACTTAATGTTCAAATGACATGGTTGCAGGTATGTGGACCACTTTTGATGTCGATCGTTCTGCAACTTCCCTTGTGTCTGTATTAATTGCAGGGGTCAATGGTCTGTGTGGATGACCATTTCCTTTCCCAAAATGTAATGCTTCTATTGCTGACAAGCTTGCACAATGGAATACATTTCTTTTTCATAAGTGGGATACTTCTGGACATCGTCGGAAAGTGTCTCACTGTGATATGCCACTGGATGCCCATGTTGAGTAAGGACTGCCCCAATATCATAGTTAAAAGCATATGTCTTGATCTCAAATGATTTTTGCAAGTTTGGTAATGTGAGCATTGGTGCATAGAAGAGGCGATGCTTCAACTCCCCGAACGCCTTCTATTGAGATTCAGACCAAAAGAATTTTTCTTTAACTCCTCCCTTGGTGACTTGACTCAAGGGCCAAGTGATATGAGAGAATCCCAACACAAACCTGCGATAGAAATTGGCAAGACCTAAAAATTTGCGGAGCTCTGTTAGGGTGGTTGGGGCTGGCCAATCCCGAATGACTTGGATTTTTGCTAGATCCACATGCACCCCTTGCTCATCAATAATGTATCCTAGATGCTGAACCTGGGTCATGCCAAAAGTGCATTTCTCCAAATTGGCACACAACTTGTGTTGTTGTAGTGTTTGGAGGACTTGTCGGATGTGGTGGAGGTGCTCTTCCCAAGTTTGGTTGAAGATCAGAATGTTATCCAAGTACACCACTACAAATGAGTTGGTGAATGGCCGCAGGATGTCGTCCATTAGCCTCATGAAGGTTGCAGGGGCATTTGTCAACCCGAAAGACATGACCAACCATTCAAAAAGGCCCTCCTTAGATTTGAATGTAGTCTTCCACACATCAGAGGGTTCGATTGGTACTTGGTGATACCCAGACTTCAAGTCAATCTTGCTGAAATATTTTTCCCCCTTGAGTTGGTCCAGAAGGTCATCAATCTGTGGGATTGGGTACCTATTCCAGACAATGATCTTGTTCAGTGCCCGATAGTCAATGCAGAGTCTCCAAGTCCCATCCTTCTTTCGCACCAACACGATCAGACTCCCATAGGGTGATGAACTCGACTGGATGTGACCTTTCTGCAACAACTCCTGAATCTGCCTCTTGATTTCGTCATTCTCCATAACAGAGCACCGATAGATGGGTCCATTGGGTAGTGGCGCACCTGGGGTCAGATCGATGGGGTGCTTGACCTGGCAGTGTAGAGGCACCCCTGTGGGGGAGGTGAAGATGTCCTCATAATCCTCCATGACCTTATCCATCTATTTTTTTTGTGTAGTGGGGCCCTTTCTAGAGGTCATGGCCATAGTCTTCCTCTTTTCCTGAGGGTGGATCATCAGGAAAACAAATTTCCTAGTTTTGGAAATGAGCTTACTGCATTGTTTTGCAGTAACCAAAGAGATGGTGGTAGGCGGTGCTATCTCTGGTATCTTGTACAACTTATTTCCCAAAGTGATAATAACAGCATGAGGCCTGGACTCATACACAACATGTCGCTTCCACAAGTACAGTTGGCCTAATAATACATCAGAAACACCAAGAGGAGCAATGTCACATAATACCTCATCTGTGAAGAGCTTGATGCTATAGGGAAGGCGACATTGTTGACTGACGCGGAGGTCTCGTCCTTGGTGAAACCACCCGATGGTGTATGGTTGTGGGTGTGTTGTGGTCGGCAAGGCCGACCACTTCACAACCTCTACCGAGATGAGTTTCTTCTGGCTCCCGCTGTCAACAATGAACTGCAACGGGGAACCCTTTACCCACATCTTGGAATGGAAGAGACGCTCTACCTCTTCTGGATCTTCTGGTTCCTCCATCTGGATCTTCGTGGTGGCAACGGTGGCATTGGGCTCTGCATCGATAATCTGCTTCCCCCTGTCATTCCCCTTGTCAGGTTCTGATTCAGAGTCGGAGCATGCATCCAATTCAGAAGCCTTCAACTTGGCTACCAGTGATTGCTTGGCCCGACACTCACTTGTGTTGTGAGTGGATCTCTTATGGAACTCACACCACTTCCTTGTGTCCTTTTTTGGCTTCGTGGTGTTGTTCTTTTCTTGTGGCTTTGGCGGGTTGTCCTGGGTTACCCCACCTTGGCTTGGTCCATTGTTTTGAGATTTGGGGGTACCTTTCCCTTGCTTCTGATTTGCAGACCCAAAGTCTCGCTTCTTCTATTTGAACTTCTGCTCAATCTTGGTAGCATATCGGTATGCCACACCAAGCGAGGAGATGTTGAGGAACTCCATTTCCTCCTGAATGTATCTGTGCAGAAAACTGCGGTACTTTAACACCAAATGTTTCTCTGAATCTTTGATACCCAACTTTGTGCATAGAGCATGAAACAGATTCATCATCTCATGCACATCTTGGTCCCTTTGCTGCCATAGCGTAGTCCATTGTATGTATTTGTCCTCATTTCTCCCCACGGGATAATATTGTTCCTTGATGGCATCTCAAAAAGAATTCCAAGTGGGTGCGGCTGAGAACAGAGAGGATTCTCCCTCACCCTGTTGCTCCGAGTAGGTTTCCCACCAGTCCTTGACATGGGGGGCGACTTTGAGGAGTGCGAAAATAATATTTTCTCGGTCGAAAAAGTCATGAACCGAGAAATATACTTCTAACATATTTAACCATCTATCTACGACATCTGCATCTATTTGGCCTTCAAATATGGGAATGTCAAATTTTACTTGTACCTTAAAAGGAGTGGCGCCTCCAGAGTGGTTGTTGGATGTCGATGCGTCGCCAATGGGAATTCGTTGAAGAATCTGGGCAAAGTTGTCCATCATCACGTTCCTTTGTTTCTCGAGGGCCTCCTTGAGCAACATTTTGATAGGATCTCCTGCTCCCTCATCTTTCTTTTCTTCCCCCATGGGCGGTCATCGAGGTTTGCAAGGCTGATCTTGCAAAGGTCCAACCAGATCGAGCCCCAACTCCTTATACCCCGACCTCGTTGGGGACATGCAAAGAAGGATCAAGAATGAGCAGACCACTCTGATACCACTGATCCGGATTTATGTAGGAACACAATGAAATACAAAATTACACATAAACACAGAGATGCAATGGAAATAAGACTTCATTTCATTAATAACAAATGCCTTAAATATGCTTACAGATAGAATGGAAATAAACTAGCTAGGGCATTGGTAGCTTATCTCTGAGAAGACATGTGGCATCTACTGGCCTCTGAAATGTGTCACAATGAGGCTTGAAGGCCTATTATTATTTAGAAACAATGGAAAACCCTAAACATCCAAAGACCTAACCCTAGGAGATGAAACGCCAAGACTATGGGCCCTGTTTGGGTAAGTTGGTACATCAACTTCTTGGGGACGTAACTTTGGCATACGATCTTCGTTTGACGCGTTCCATACCTCGTTAGAAATATCTATCCGAGGACTAAAAATTTTGGGTGAGAAACATTGATATACAATGCATTTTTCTCCCCGTTTTCCCAAAAAATGTCGTTTAAGGCCTCAAAACGACTCCGGAAGTTCAGGACCCAAAAAACTGCTAAAAATAGTAAACTGTGCGGAAACTGAAAAACTGAAAGAAGCAATGGTAGGGGTCCAAGTGGAATAGGTGGGTGGCCACCAATATCCACCTGGATCATTTACCCATAATTTATTTTATGGAGAAAAGTGGTTACATGGGCTTCTTGGGGGAGGCCATGTGGTTCCTGGCTCTTATGATTATATAAACATTCCTTGGGGGTTGCTTTGGTTCACTTCTTTTCCCTGGTGTGCTTGTTCTCCCTGGGTTCTTCTTCTTCTTCCTCTTCCTTCACTCAGGCTAAATTCATGTGCTCTTGGTCTGAGCATGGATATGAGTGGCTGCATGAGGATGGCTCTAGGTGAAGTTTGGGGGTCTTTCTTCCCTTTTTGTTCGTCTTCTTCCCCTAGTTCATTTTGTTCCCTTGTTCCCTTGTTATTCTTTCCTCTTCACTCACTATTGCTAGTTTGTATGCTTTTGGGATGAGCATGGAAATGAATAGAAGGAAGAGGAGAGCCATTGATGAATGGGTGTAATAATTATTGATCATTCCATAAGGGAATGGATGCCTGTGTGCATGACCTTGATGGCAGTTTGGATATAACTATCCACAGCTACAAGTAATGAGAGTCCCAACAAGGAGTTTCTTAACTAGAAGCACTGGAGCCTTGAAAGGATATGGACAACCTGAGGGACTGTTGTGAGTGTTGAAAGGCATATGATAGCTTGAGTGTTGAGAGGCCTATTAGTTATGAGGCTGATGGTAGTTCGAATATAGCTATCCACGGATGATAATCCTTGGAGTTTCCAGTAGAGATATTTCTTGACCAGTAGCACTCAAGCCCTAGAGAAAAATAGAACAACCTCAGGGACTGCATGGCAGAGAAAGGTGTTCATTTATTTGGGTTGTGCAGACTAAGGGGGAAAGAGAGCTGGAAGTTTGGATTTGCTATGTGGTTAGGAAACCTGAGAGCTAGTTAGCCAATTATTGTGTGTTTTTAGATTTGGCCATGACTTGTCCTTGTGGATTCATAGCCCTAGATCGAGAGTGACCTGTTGTTGAGAGTAAATGAACAACAATGTCTATGGTTTGGAGGAACGTCCTTGGTCTGTAGCTAGTTGGTGAATCTTCACTTGCAATATAAGTGTTCTCTGTGTTTTCTGTGTATTGTATATTCCGTTGTATATTTAATTATCTTTGATATATGTATTTTTAATGTGCATGTCTGTCGATTATTTGTTGTGCATGGCACATTTCTTACTTCTTTATGTTGTAGCATGGATCTTGTTTAATGCATGTGGTTCTTTCGTGGTTTATTTTGGATTAAATGTTGCTAGAATTTGAGATCTGTTCAGAAGCGAGTTTTTGGAGTAGCGTACCCAGCCTATAGGTGGTTGGGTATGTTACAATGAGGCACCCTTGATAATGTTTTCTATGATAAGCACATGTGAGGATAGATTTCTTGGTAAAAACCAAAGACTGAATACAAAATATCACAATAGATCCAAAGATATATGAATACAATCACCACACAAGATATATGAAACCATATGGAAAACCACAACTTTATTATAGAAACCCTTGAGGTAGGGCAACACCATACAATGGATCCTATTATGGAAGGGATCCTCTCATGTTCACTTGCCTCTTCGAGGGGGAATCCTCCTATTGAGCTACTACTCACAAATATAATACTTCTCTTCATGTCTAATTACATTGCTTGAAACCCTTTATATAGTGTTACCATCACCTAAGAACATTCTAGAGGAGCAATCTTCTAGAAATAGAACCTTCTTAGAAGTCCTCTTACATTTATTATATCTAACTACCCATTTATTATATCTATCTACCATAGTGGGCCTTATTTAATAATATAGTGGACCTAGTACACCTTACATTGAATGACGTCCACTATTATTACTATGGGCCCTCTGGGCTCCCCCACTACCTCTCCAGCTACCTTACATTCCATCCCCCTTATGAAAGTGTTGTCCTCAACGCTTGATGTACAACCATATACTAGGGTCCCATGGATAATTGTGGACCATAATGTTGAAGGAGACTAGAGAACCAACATCCCATGTAGAAAGGAAAGCCACCATGTTGATGTAGTCCAACCACCATTGTAAACCAGGGTCCCATGTCCAAGTGTTCATGTGAACTCCCCGTGGAAGATTTTGGAACCCAATAACCAACTCAAAATGATGCTCCAAATACTGACACCTGTCATGTGGATCTAAATAAGAATATTCATCCACATAATGGAAAAGGATCGTAACATAATCAGGAAGGAATAATACCATTGTAGAATATGCAAGATGGACACTGGTAATAATCATTGGCTCTCGATTTATCACATTGATGCTCTCTACAGAAGGTGGATTAGAGTCATCAAATAAAATATGAAAGTGGTTGTCATCCCAGAAATGACAACTATCCATATACCAATCATCACAATCGGCCTCAAAATCATACCAAACATATATTTCTTGAGTATATTCATCCCTGAGGCCCTCCATAAGAAATCTCTCCTGCATGTTATTCAATGAATCTTAAATACTACGAAAACTATCATTGAGGTCATATGTGAGGCCGTCTGTGAGGCCATGTACCAATGCATCCAATGTGTGAAACAATTGGGCTTTGAATGATTCAAAAATTTCTTTCAGGGTTTGAGAGGAAATAGCCATCTGAGCACCCTATGAACTCTTCGGTCCCGCAGCCGTCATGAAAAAACCCAAAAAATAGAACAATAACTTACGGCAGAAAATTGCGGTTTTTTCTGGAAAAATTGTTGAATTTAAAATGCTCATAACTTCACTTCCCGGACTCCGTTTCGGCTGATTTTTTTTTTAATTGGGTGAAATTGTGAGAGGAACTCAGATCTGTAATTTGTTTGGGCAAATTCTGTCTCCAACTGCTACAGAAATAAAAAATATCACGTCGTCGTCCGTGGAAAAAAAAACCCTAAAAAATTGCAAATTTTAAAACTTCAATATCTTGACCTTCTGGACTCCGATTTGGACAATTTTCTTTTTCAAATTGGGTGTTTTTCTGAAAGGAAATCATATCTACAACCTGTTTCTACAAATTTTGCACAAAAATGCACCTAAAATTTATGGAATGTCACGGCCCTCTTTTTTCTTCTCCGAAAAAAAAAAATCTACAAAAATAAAAAATATTTGCCCACAATGTCTGCCAAGGAAAGTGCTCTGAAACCTCTTGTTAAGAACCAAAGACCGAATACAAAATATCACAATAGATCCAAAGATATATGAATACAATCACCACACAAGAATATATGAAACCATATAGAAAACCACAACTTTATTATAGAAACCCTTGAGGTAGAGCAACACCATACAATGGATCCTATTATGGAAGGGATCCTCTCCTGTTCACTTGCCTCTTCGAGGGGGCATCCTCCTATTGAGATATTTCTCACAAATATAATACTTCTCTTCATGTCTCATTACATTGCTTGAACCCCTTTATATAGTGCTACCATCACCTAAGAACATTCTAGAGGAGGAATCTTCTAGAAGTAGAACCTTCTAAGAAGTCCTCTTACATTTATTATATCTAACTATCCATTTATTATATCTAACTACCATAGTGGGCCTTATTTAATAATATAATGGACCTAGTCCACCTTACATTGAATGACCTCCACTATTATCACAATGGGCCCTCTGGGCCCCCCCACTTCTAGAAGTAGAACCTTCTAAGAAGTCCTCTTACATTTATTATATCTAATTACCCATTTATTAGATATAACTACCATAGTGGGTCTTATTTAATAATATAGTGGACCTAGTCCACCTTACACTGAATGACCTCCACTATTGTAACTATGGGCCCTCTGGGCCCCCCCACTACCTCTCTAGCTACCTTACATTTCCACTAGTAAACATGATAAGGACACTTTGAATACCAACTAATGTCATGCTAGAGTCCATGATATGCATATTTTTATGGATGTGCATGAACGCAATTATGAGTTAATTAAGAAAATAGGGTGGTTGGCATGTAGAGTCTATTGTTATTGTTAGACACATAAGAACAAATTTGACTACTAATTAATATGTCTATCAAGTTGTGCCACATTACCCTACTACCGTATATGGTAAGAATAAGTTTGATTATGACTAATGCCTTGATCGGGTTGTGGATTACAAGATGGCATAAGGTTCATTAGGTTGACTTTAAATCATAACACTAATAGAAAAAATAATGATATACTTGTATTAATAATGGGTAAAAGCATGAATCTAGATTACTATTTTGTGACAACATGTTATTCAAACATATATTAGGAGACTCCAAATATTCATGAAATGTTTATGAAAAATAAGTGAAGTTGTAACACACCCGACCCCTAAGTACCCTTTGTAGGGGTGGGGAATCATAATTTCATTTTCCTTAACTATCTCAAATACTAATTATGGTATCTTCATCGGCTTCTGCTCACAACGAGATTTATAACGTTCACCACTGTGCTGAAATCTGAGTTTTGGTTCGCAAGTTATTGCCTCCTGAAGCTCTTCGGGCATTATTAGACAAGGGTCACGTGGAATCCATGTGGATCTATCTCATATCTGTCATCCTGAGTTTCCCAAAGTCTCGGAGCTACCATCACTCATTTATCTATGGTGGAGATCCATCCACCATTAAATCCAACATCGTATCCTCCTCCTCTATAAGGTATACGCCTAAGGATAATTTGGCATTCGGTGCTTCGGCCATGAGCGCCCCTTTTTTGTTTATGCACGAGACCTCCCAGAGTCCTGAACTCTCAAAGTCTCATTAGTTTTCCATGTGGCTCTGACCTTCGGGCCTTTCGGTCTCTCTACAATACTACACCCCAAATCCTCCAGAGTCCTGAAGTCTTGGACTCCTGGTCACTTCACCAACTACTTTAGTCAGGCGGGAATGTACCAGGGGCTAACACGTAGAAAGGTCCAAGGGTGACAGTGCCCTCATCAGGGGGTGAAACATGTCACGCTCTAATACACATAAGGGATCTACAAAACATCCATATCCTAGTGACATGTGGAACCTTAGTTGTGGTTCCACATCACCCTAGATGACGTCAGTGAGCCACGTCAAATCCAGACAAACAACCTTCTAAAATCTTTTAGATCTCACAGTCAATATCTCTCCACGTATATCCATAGATCCACAGCTCTCGTTACTTCGCAACTCTGGGATTCAGAGCTTATCAACTCACCATATTTTAAATCCCTCAGAGTGCCCAGTCTTCGGACTATAGGATATGGCACCACACGTCCCCTACTTGTCAATGACTGAGATTTAATCTGTCGTTTGCGACTTCGAAAGTCTTCACACTCTAAATACTCTCGTCCAAGTTCCTCTGGAGTGCCAAGTCTCCGGACTATAGGATTCGGCACCACGCGTCCCCGTATATTGACGGTTGAGAGGGATCCCGAAGGATCTGAGGATCGACAGTCCTAGTTACTTCGTAAATTCGACCTTCAGGAGTTTTGGAGGTGAAACACCTTCGTTCTCCTAAAGCAGTCAGCGTTGGGCTAACATCGACATAGATCTAACGGTTTGAGGGTGTCCAAGTAACCCCAAAGATCTACGGCTCATAACTTCCACTCAAGGGTCCCTTGGGTCCCATTGCTGGGCCACTCCTAACGAGACACATGTCATCCCAAAACACTCCTATAAGAATACGTGGCACCTGCCTAAGTTCACTGACATCCCCTTACCATGCCACTAGGTCACCACACCTGGAAACACCATCACTTGACACGTGGGCCCCCACGTGCTCTCGCTGTGATACACGCGTCCCCCAATCGAGCGGTCGAGATGGATCTCGAAGGATCCTTAGATCCACGGTCCACATTACTTTATGAATTTGGTCTTCGGGGATTTTGGTGTTACAAAACCTTTGTTCTTCTGAAGCGGTCAATGCCATGCTGACTACATCATAGATCTGATGGTTGGGATAGGGGCATCCTCAGATCTATGACCCAGATTAACTTCGGGCTCTGGGACTTTGGAGGATCCATCTCCTTTATGGAAATCACCCAAAATTCTTTGAACTCACGAATACTGAAGAAGTCAAGGGGCTAACATCCACGGTCCTTCTCCAAATCCAACAATCGTGATAAACCTTTGCTCCTCCCAAACGGATCATGTCCGCTCATCTTTCAAACAAGAGAATCCTCTATTTCAAGACTTAAATCTTGTTATCCTTCCTAAGCTTCGTCAGCTCTGAAAGACTGAGGCACTGATGCACGCTTTGCGCTCTTTCTCCTCATCTTGAGACTTAGAAAAATCTATTGCGCACCCCTCACGCTCGTTCACTAACTCTAGAACCTAAGAGGTTCTCGGTTTCTACCCTCCTCGTAGAGACTCTGTGCATATTTTCACTACCTCTCTTGTGTTTTGATAGACCCTTTTTTCCAGGAGAACCAAAACAACTGGAAGTGTAGACATGCATACATGAAACTGTTCCCAAGGTCGATGACCTCGCAGTTCCATTTCTCTAACTTAAGCCACCATGGGGATCGAGCATTTACGAGTACAAATCATGTACGAACCATGTAATTTCTTACTTGCCTAAATACACAATCAAGCAGAAATAAAATGGGCATGGTCTATCCATCAAGAAAACATGCATATCCCTAAACATTCACAAAATATCTGACTTTATTTTACAGTTATAGTTCAATTACACAGGGTATGAGAATACTTGTCTATTTCAAATTGCATCCAACTAACTAACTGTGGGTGTTCGCCTTTCCACCCAACCATAGGCTTATAGGTATTCATTCTTAGTGCTCTGGCCAGCTCTGTGCCAAGCCATGATATCACTAGGGAATTTATGTCAATTCTCAGAGATCCTTTCTCTATCACAGCTTTTGCGAGGTTTATCAAATGTTCCCTCAGCATCAAGCTCACGACCTTCTACTCATTCCCCACTGGAGATATTTGTGAGTTCTCCTCTCTTTTTTGTATGTCTGCATGCCTTCCACACACATCCCTCCTTAGGAAGGTTCTCCTTCCTATCATGTTCCTTTTGTCAGAAGGAAACTCGGGTCAGCCTGGGTCTGTAGGACCCTGTGGTACTTCAGGCTGACATTCTTCAGCTAGACCACGCTTCCATTCATGGGGTGATTGATGGTTCAACCACCGATCCTTTCTCATTAACTGATTCCTATCCTTGGGAACCAGAGGAAGTTTATTATCCTCATCAAAGGGAAAATTTTGGGTCATTTGACATAATGAACCCTCTCTATAGTTTTCCCATTCTTTCCTCTAGTGATATCATGGCCAGTACTTCAAGGCTTCACCCCCACAGTCAATCATTTGGAAAATCTAAACAATAATGCATTTACATCATTCACATGCCTTAGCATGGTAATCAT
>ML821694.1:41054-56628 GCA_009831015.1 Picea engelmannii
AAAAAAAAAAATGGAAAAAAAAATGAAAATAGATGAAAAATAAGCATTAAAAAAAAAATGGTAACATTGTGGATCGAAAAATTTAAAATATCGAAAAACCACCTAAAAAGGGAGAGGGGGTGCTACTTGTAGCACCATTTTTAAAAACGGGGTAAAAAATTGGACCCTCCCAAAAACAAGAACTCTATAGAGCTTTCGTTAAGTTGGTAACTATGTTTAGCAAGAAGCCATATATCAAATGATAAACAACATAATGATAGAATAGATGCCCCTATCTCTCTTTTATCCTCCCTTCTCACCTTATCTCTCCAAGTGACATTTACTTTATTTAATTATTAATTAATTAACCATTTTACCTCTAAAAAGTGATTTATCTCTCCTTGTGGATTCTCTGGCCACTGAAAGTCACTTCTCATCATCCTATCATGTAGTGTTATTCCTCCTGAATCCGATGAGCTATTACACTAAGAGGTTCCTCCAAGTATTATTCCCAATATGACCTCCTTAGTGAATTTAATTAACATATAGCCCAAAATAACTCAAAATTATGGAAATCGTCAGAATGCATGGAATCAAAGACAAGTTGTGTGGAATGGATTGTGATGATGAAATAAGATGATTGATGCAAGTCGAGCCCAATAAAACCCCTCAATATCTCTTGTACTCGCTATCACCCCCGTTTGGCTACTATGGTCAGCATAACACTCTGTAATATAATGATGCCCAAAAGTGGGGACATTACACTGCCTTGGGTCACCGATGTCCCCTTACCATGCCACGAGGTCGCCTCACCTGGAAACGTTGTCACTCAACACATGGGCCCCTAAGTGCTCTTGACGTGATACACGCATCCCTCGATCGAGTGGTCTAGAGGGATCTCAAAGGCTCCTTAGATACACGGTCCACATTACTTTGTGACTTCGTCCTTCGGGTTTGGTGCTACAAAACCATTGTTCTCCCAAAGCGGTCAACGTCGGGCTGACTACATCATAGATCCGATGGTTGGGATAGTTCTCGGGCATCTTGAGATCTACATCCCAGATTAACTTCATGCAACTTCGGGCTTCGAGACTTCGAAGGATCCATCTCCTTTATGGAAATCACCCAAAATTCGTCGAACTCGCAAAGACTGAAGGATTCAAGGGGTTAACACCCGCATTCCTTCTCCAAATCTAACAGTCGTGACAAACCTTGGCTCCTCCCGAATGGATCTCGTCCACTCGTCTTTCAAACAAGAGAATCCTCTCTTTCGGGACTTAAATTTCGTTATCCTTCATAAGCTTCGTCAGCTCTGAAAGACTTAGGCACTGATACGCGCTTTTCTCTCTTTCTCCTCAACTTGATACTTAGAAAAATCTCTCGTACACCCCTCGCACTCGTTCACCAACTCTAGAACCTAAGAGGTTCCCGGTCTCTTCCTGCCTCGTAGAGACTCTATGCATATTTGCACTACCTATTCTATGTTTTAATAGACCCCTTTTTCCAGTAGACCCAAAACAACTGGAAGTGTAGACGTGCATAGGTGAAATTGTGCCCAAGGTCGACAACTTCACAGTTCCATTGCTCTAACTTAAGCCACCACGGGGCTCGAGCATTTAGGAGTACAAATCATGTCCGAACCATATAATTACTTGCTTGCCTAAATACATAATCAAGCATAAATAAAAGGGACACAGTCTATCCATCAAGCAAACATGCATATCCCTAAACATTCATAGAATATCTGACTTTATTTTACAGTTATAGTTCAATTACTAACTGACTGTGTGTGTTTTCCTTTCCACCCAACCATAGGCTCAGATGCATTCATTATTAGCTCTCTAGCCACCCTCATGCCAAACCATGATATCACTAGGGAATTTATGTCAATTCTTAGAGATCCTTTCTCTGTCACAGTTTCTACGAGGTTTATTAGATGCTCCCTCGACATCAAGCTCACAACCTTCTGCTCATTCACCGCTGGAGAGCTCTGCGCATTCTCCCATCTTTTATGTATGTTCACATGTCTTCCACACACATCCCTCCTTGGGAAGGTTCTCCTTCCTATCATGTTCCTTATGTCAGAAGGAAACTCAGTCAGCCTGGGTCTGTAGGACCCTATGGTACTTCAGGCTGACATTCTTCAGCTAGACCATGCTTCCATTCATGGGGTGGTTGATGGTTCAACCATCGTTCCTTTCTCATTAATTGATTCCTATCCTTGGGAACCATAGGAGGTTTATTATCTTCATCAAAGGAAAAATTTGGGGTCATTTGACATATTGAACCCTCTCTATAGTTTTCCCATTCTTTCCTCTGGTGATATCATGGCCAGTACTTTAAGGCTTCACCCCCACAGTCAATCATTTGGAAAATCTAAACAATAATACATTTACATTGTTCACATGCGCTAGCATGGTAACCATAATTAATGATTAATTACAAGTTTGGGGAAACAGGGGTGTTACAGAAGCACTACTACAATCTATGTACTCATGCATTGTAAAAAAATTATGTTAAAATTAAATAGTTAACAATGAAAAAAAAGGAGTCACCTAATAAGATTGTTTGGATTGTTTTATGAAAAAACAGGAAAAATAACATCCAAGATTCATGTTTCTACCTTGAAGAGACCATAAAATTAAGCATGTGTCACCAAGCAAGTTTATGGACAAAGTTTAGTTGATTAAGTGATATTTGGACACAAACACACTTGATCACCAAGTGCCCCTGAGCCCTAAGAAAGCATGTTGATGGATGATACAAGAAAGAATTCACATGATGATAATGGAAAAGGCATGTTCAATTAGCGATTAGAGTGATAAGGTGGTGAAATTGGTGAAGGCAAGCAAATAATGTGTGAAATTGTGGAGATAAAGACACCCCATCAAATGGCATACAAATGTGTTAGATTATGAAAGGAATTACTATAAAAACAAGTCTTATTAATGCAATGCAAAAACACATGTGAATGATAATTAATGTGAAAATGAAAATAAAGTCTATGGATAATGTCATTGATTTGTCCCCAAGTGACTACACAACACACATGGATTTAGTGCACAAATAAGGAATAGGGGTTTTGGAATTCAAAGGCACACTATGGTAGAATGGATAGTTGCAATGGTTTAAGGACAAGAAGAAATGAAACAGGTTGTGTAATTACTGAGAATGGCTAGTATACAAGCAATAAATAACAAAGGTACAAGTATGTATAAATATAAGAGATAAAAAGGTTAAAATACCAAAAAGGTTTATAGTAAAGGTAAAGTAACCAAGTAAGATTTAGCTCTCATTTTTACCAAAGTGACCTTGCATGCAATTCCTTGCGAGTTTGTTGAGTTCACTTACTTAAAAAGTGACTCAACTATTAACTTTAGATCTCATTTTTACTAAAGTGACCTTGCATGCAATTCCTTGCAAGTTTGTTGAGTTCACTTACTTAAAAAGTGACTCAACTATTAACTCAGAGAGATCATGGCACAAGTAAGGATTCACATACTTCTGACTAAATTTGTTGTAAGAAAATTTGTATTGTTTGCATGCCCTATGGTTACAAAGAAAATAATTTTTTTGTTTGATTTGATTGAAATAATGAAAATTTCCCATTAGTATAGCAGTAATATTATGCAAACAATTAGTAAAAAAAAATTACGAAAGTTGGACATGTGCGAGCAAGATAAACTAATGCATCAACAATCCATTGTTGATGTGTTACAAACAAATCAATAAATTGACACAGTCAAGGTTGATTACTAATTGAAGCATGTCAATTCAAAGTGATTAGAAGAAATTGTCCTTAGTATAACTTTTGGAGCACAAGCATTAAGTTATGTGAAGAGTAACTCAATTTCGATCATTGCTCAATCTAATTGTTTATATGTGAAGGTTTAAATCCTGTCTAAGGTTAATAAACACATTTTTTTAATGTCACAGTGATTGCAAAACAAGTTTGTCTTGATCTTGCATATACAAAGAATGAGATGATAGGCTCCCAAATTGCCCATCATATAGAGATGAGTACCAATGCATATGGAGGATTATTGTGCACTTTTTAGGTAGTCTTTGAAGGTTTTAAGTTGAATTGAAATTTTGCTTCTTCAAATTAGATAGTGATGTTAACTAAAGAACATGAGCCAAAAAGATATTAAGAAACAATGAAAGTTGTGAAGCCTTTTGTAAGGGCTTCTAAAAAAAGCTAGTGGTTCCCTCAATTACACTAGAGTAAGAAATAATATTGAGAAAGAGTATCAAATTCATATACTTTTAATGTATTAGTTCAACAAATTATGTAAAATGATGTGTTTTATATAAAATTAGATGAGCCCAAAAAACATTAAGAAACAATGAAAGTTGTGATGCCTTTGTAAGGGCTTCTAAAAAAAGCTAATGGTTCCCTCAATTACACTAGAGTAAGAAATAATATTGAGAAAGAGCATCAAATTCATATACTTTTAATATATTAACTCAACAAATTATGTAAAATGATGTGTTTTATATAAAATTAGATGGTAGTTTGACACTTTGTGATTTAGTGGTTAAAATAATTGTGTTATCATATAAATCACTAATGTTTAAACTTCGAAAAACTTAAACCTCAATATGCATATTCATAAAGTTTAATAACTCCCCACATATGGTAATAAATATAATAAAATTCATAATGCCTCATTTAAAAAAAACATAACCAAAAAAAAAATACAATAATATGGAGGACAATGGGAACTAATGGTGGTGGGAGTAAGACGCACCAAGGTGAAATCTCCCTTTTGTAACGATTTCATTATTAATAATTTGATTATAAATAAGAAGTGATAATAGCTTCATAGATAAAGTTAATTCAATTTGTAATCATCTCCATCAATTGGGATTTCCATAAATTGGGATTCCCTCCTTTTAATTGGGATTCCCTCCATATATTAAGCTAATATTGTCAATGTTATATATTATCCACTTTATTAAGAACGAAGGTATAATTTGTCTTTGGTAAAGAATCAGTTCCTTATTACAAAATTTTAAAATCTCAAAAAAATGGAAAATCATTCATTGAAAAAGTGGGGTCACAAGAAAATGATTGATATTATATATTTGTATTCATCATTTTGTACATCTAATTTTTAGTTTTTTTTCCCAATGAAAAAAGAGTAGTATTTTTATTTCAAATAATGAAATTTAATATTACATTCAATGAATTCCTATAACATGAAGGCAAGTATTAAAATTGTCATGATCTTGAATATGATCTATTTGAAAAACCTTTATATCTATAGAACATAATTCAAAACTTGATTAATGCAAGAAATCATACATAATCCATATCAAAATCTAGTTAACTCACCATAGAGAATTAAACCCACTTCACAGTTTCAAGGACGCAAAAATAATAAGAAAGAACCAAGCTAGTGTTCAATTTGAACACCCTCCATAAGCTCCTACATTTTCAATACCCCAAACAGTTCCCTACTTTAGAAAATTGTTCCACCATTGTATTAAGATCATGAAAGAGATGTTTGAATAAGACAAGGTAATTATGCTTCCCCATTCCTATACACGATCCATCCATTCTTAGAGTCCCAAGTGTTGGAAGTGTACGTCACCAATCATCAGATGTATGATGAACTTAGAGTCCCAAAATCCCTGCACATTGGTTATACCTATCTCCACTACAATTTTGAGCAGCGTTGAGTGTGCACACAACTCGACCCAATTACTTGATCCATCTCCCAACCCCAATGAAAAAGAGAGGTGATGGATAGATGAAATAAAGAGGACTCCCCCAACACCACATTGTCATGGCTTTCCTTGCAATGCACCATTGAAATATCCCCAAGACACTAACTCATCAATCTCTGGAGGCTTAATATGTCTAGGAATTCTTTTTGTTTTTAAGTGATCTTGTAGTCATTAAAACAATGTTGGATTCAGTAGTATACCTATTAATAAGTGGTAGAAACTCTTTGAAATATAACAATGTTCCTTGACCTCCATATAGCCCAACTTATCGTTGATTAAAAAGCTCTGAAATTTTTTGTTGTAATGTCCTTATACCAATGCTTGTAGGCCTATGATAGGGAGTTTGCCTTCATTTTCCAATGCCTTCAATTAATGTTTTTGCCACAAACCATACTTCCAAAATGAAATGGCATCCCACTAGAAGATGAAAGATAGTTTTTCATGTTCCTTACATAGAAAACATATGTTTGGTCCCTATTGATGCCTCCTTTGAAGTATATTCAAGTTCAATACTTTATTAGAGATTTCTAGCTAGATTTTTTTGTTAAGAAGCTTTGTCTTGAGTGACAACTTTTAACTTCCATATCTTTGAGCACCACCAGTTCAATTTTGCTTGTGCTTTTTCCATGAATAGGGATGAGTAACCAAGCTTCACTACATATAAGCCATCCACTGGATTCTTTGACAACCCGAATCCATATTTACCCATTCCTAATAATTGCACTAGCTGCTAATAATTGAGTATAGGCCACTCATTATGCCATCATCCCTCTAAGGTCGAACTCTTATGTAATCATCCAAGATTCCCTCCAAGGATGTTGTCGTTGTGGTGATGAGGCATCACACAAAAAATACGGAGTTTGATTATGTAGAGTATTCGCCAACTCCTCAGATAACCTAAAAATCCCTTTACATCCAACCCAATTATCACCCTATTTCCATCATTAATTTTCCATGCTAGCCAAGAGCTTGGGATTGGGAAAGAATCAGTCTGTGCTTTTTAAGTTTTAATTGTGTATTTATGTATATTCAATATAAGTCTTGATATGCAGTTTTTAGCTCTTTATATGAGTTTGTATATTTTGTTATAAACTATAATTAGTGATGCACATGCTCTAACCTTGTTTCTTTACAATTTCTAAAGATGTGTTGATTATGTTTCTACTTTTTTGTTGAGGATCTTGGTGGTTAATAAGGTCACACTTTTTCTTGATTTTCTTGAAACCAATTGTCTTGCTTCCTCAGATTTGATTGAAAGGACTACCTCCCTTTTTGGGTCCAAGTTTTTTGATGCATGCTCCCTCCATGAGGTAGTTTTAGTGATAATAACTTGCATAGGAGGTGTCGACTACTTTGGCACAACCAAGTCTATATCTCATCACCCACCCTAGATGGAAGGGTTGGGTCCTTTTTTGGTATTCCAAAGTTTGATTGACCTAAATCATTTATTTGGAGTTACCCCTTAGGAATTCATCTAAAAGTGATTACATCCTTTGGATTTGTTGTTTTTAATTATTTTTTGTACCTTAGCCTTTGGGAATGCATCCTCTAGATGCCCTATTTCTACACAAACTGTGTACCTAAACACCATGTTTACATCCATTGACGATCATCCCACTATATAACTATATGATCTAAGAGACTTGGACTCCAGTCAAACTCTACTAAATTCAAACATTAGCATTATTTCTACTGATTAACATTATTGACTTTTAAAGTAGTGAGCTCTAGAAAGTTAACTTCTCTCTAAATGTGTCTTTTGTAGAGTGGAAAAGGTATGATCTTTTCGGTAAAAAAAACATAACTATTTTACAAGATTGGACCATCTTTTAGCTTAGAGAAAAGATCTACACATCCAATACTTTGTATCTCCAATCATTTATAGGGATTAGCATTATTAACTTCTAAATTAGTAAAATCTAGAATGTTAACTTCTCTCTAAATGTGTCTTTTGTAGAATGGAAAAGTTATGATTTTTTAGGTAAATAAAACATAACTAATTTACAAGATTTGACAATGTTTTGGCTCAAAGCAAAGATCTACACATCCAAGACATTGTTGTAGAAAAGAGACCAACTTATCATTGTCTCTCCAAACTAGCTTTTTAGATATTCTATTAAGATTTGTGAAATGTTACTCGCAATTTTGGTCAGAAAATGAATCATAAAGCAGATTATGTAGCCAAGGAGGCCTGCGATTTTTAACAAGGAAGCCAAGAGAAATGGTGAGGTTTATATGCAATTTTTACCTTAAGGAAATGTGGTCATTTAAAATAGATTTGGGTGCGATTTGCATCACTAATTATGTCAGTCCCAATATTTTGACACCTTGTGAATATGTGTTCCCCTCGGCACATTCATAGATCTCTTCACTTCGCTCATCATCTACCTTGGTGTACTATATACACCATCCGATCACCTTGATACATATGTCATATGTCAGGGTATATTTGATAGTGTATATATTATCTGCCGCAACATTGAATGTTGTGTAGTAGGTTGTATATTGCTCGTCCATTGGATTTGCTACTTGTTTGTTTGATGTACGAGTTAGTTAATGGAATGTACTTGATATTTATAAATTTTGAAAGTGGGAGATCTCCTCCCCTCCTCTTTCTCCATTCAGTGTGACGTTCACACAG
The DNA here is from genome assembly GCA_009831015.1 of Picea engelmannii. Classification (NCBI taxonomy): domain Eukaryota; kingdom Viridiplantae; phylum Streptophyta; class Pinopsida; order Pinales; family Pinaceae; genus Picea; species Picea engelmannii. Next base: position 49,408 of record ML821694.1, read on the forward strand.
GATAACCCCCTGTTCTTCGCATTTTGGTGAGTAGCGTCATACATTCGTTAGCTTGCAGGCATTTCAATTGGAAATTAGAAGTAGGGGCATTCATGTCTTTTGTCTTAGTTTTTAAACTCCAATTCCTTTCCTCTCAGCCCCATCTTAAACGAAAATTTTCAACCAGTTGTCTTCTACACCCACCTAGCATTAAGTTCGTGAGTTCCAGGGATAGGAAGATCATGTGGCCAAAGAATAAGGCAACCTGCAATTGTGCCAATTGTTATGTGCAGGAGATTAAGAGAATTGTGAGAGTCCAAGGCCCTCAGTTGGAGTTGCAAAATAAAAATGTAGTTAGGTTTGAGGAAGAATTTTGCACCCAAGAGCAAAGAAGAGACAGGAAAATCACACTTGTTTAGTTAGCAGACAGGCCTGTCAGATTCACTATCAGGAAAATCACACTTGTTTAGTTAGCAAATAGGCCTGGAAAATCACACTTATGATCTCGGGCAAGCCTTGGCTACTATGCAACATTTTCAAGCAACTATTCAAAACTACACAGGAAGCTCTGTCAGTTCCTTTGCAGCTCAGAATGGCATCACGATTCCTCAAGACATCTAGGGACAATTATAGAGCATCAACCAGCAGCAACATGTGGACACTACGCTTAAACTTTCACAGACAGGTCTCATGTTTTGTAAAGTTTTATATATGTTAAGCTCTTTTGTCAGAATTTATACCTATAGATATGCTAGCAATTTTGTAACCATCTCAAATATAGTAGATATGTCAGAGACCGAATCTTCATTTCATGATAGATTGATGTTCAACCTTTGTGCAGCTCTTTTTATAATACAAAGCTATTCATTCTTGTTTTTATATAGAGAGAGAGTTATATATAGAGAGCTTCATCTACTATGCTTATGCTTAGTAATTAGACTTCCAACATGTTGCATGATGTTTCAATTGGTCATTGCATGGTTAGATTCAAACATAATGGTGAGTCCTACATATGCTTGATTGTAATATTTAGATGCCTTATTATCCCAACCCATTCCTTTGTCTTGAAAGTTATTTAACTATTTTTTAATAATATTCAATTTTGGTAGCCAAATTCGTTCTACTAATAATTATATGATAAAATATTCAATTTTGGTAGCCAAATTCGTTCTACTAATAATTATATGATAAAATATTCAATTTTGGTAGCCAAATTCGTTCTACTAATAATTATATGATATTTTTTGGTTACTCTATTCATAACAAAAAAATTGGATCAATGTTTTCTATAATTGGTTTTCTTTCGTAGGTGTGTTTAGTCTTTCTTTTCATTGGTATATTACAATGCTATGTATTGTTGACTTATCAAATATAAATCTTATATTCTTAATATCACAAAATTTATGTTCGACTAAGTTGTCATAATACAAGGGTAATATTGTGTCAAAGTCATCCAAAACTTGCACCTAGTTTCAACTATAAAGAAATTTATCTAAAAAAATTGAACCCAACCCAAGAAATAAAGTAACACATCACCATCTTCATTATTGAATCACAACTTGATGTTTTGTTGGGTAAATCACAATGTTCCACAAAATTAGCTTATAAAAGATTTAAAATCATAACATCCACACCTAGCTAACTTGCACCTAGTTTCAACTATAGAGAAATTTATCTAAAAAAATTGAACCCAACCCAATAAATAATGTAACACATCACCATCTTCATTATTGAATCACAACTTGATGTTTTGTTGGGTAAATCACAACGTTCCACAAAATTAGCTTATAAAAGTTTTAAAATCATAACATTCACACCTAGCTATGTTGTCATGATAAAAATATATTATCATATCAAAGTCATCCAAAATTTGCTCCTAGCTATCATAAATATACATTCGAAAAATTGAACCCTTACAAATAAACTAACACACCATCGTCTTCATTATTGAATCACAACCCCATTAATCGACATATACTTTTTAACTCTTATAGTAAATTTTTTTGTTCTAACGTGACACAATATTGATTTGGTCACTCCACTATAGTATTATCAATATAATTAAATAATTACATATTATTATTGTTTTGTGATAATGGCTAGGATCACATCTATTCTACTGTATTTGGAATTTGCTCAATACATTAGAGAATGATCTCATCATTCCTTATGCTATAAAATGTTTCTAGTTCCATGGTGTCATATGCTTATACTCTATTGTTTTTTAATGCTTATGTTTTTTGGTTGATTTTTTTTATCATGAACCCACTTCCTTTTTGTAGATGGATCGTGTTTTGTAGTAAGCATTGTCGAGTGTTTCAATGATCATATAACATGTATTTTTTAACATTTGATATGAAAACCCATGGGTTAGGATAAGTGGGTCAAATGTTTGAACTTAAAGTTCAGGTAGGAGCCTTGAGTGTAGTTCAAGTTTCCCATTGTAGATTAATATCTCTAAATATGGCAGTAAAAATCATCATTGTTATGTTGTTCCGATAGGAGCCATTTTATATTATTTATAAAAAAATAAGACATCATCTTCGAGAAGGACAAAGATTAAAAAAATTAATCATCAAAACTTTAATTTGTGGGCACTAAAGATAAATAATGTTTTGGTTAAAAAGATCAATGGATTGTAGGGGAGGTAAACTTAAAAAATGACTAATGAGGATTGGTTGGCATTGAATCAAAATACATGTGAATCCATAAGGGTAGCCTTTTAGAATTTGTTCTTTTGAATATGTATGGTTTCGAGACAACTAAAGAAATACGATCTGAGTTCTTCATTGTACCAAATAAAGTAACTAATAAATAAAATATGCCTACACAAAATGTTATATTTGTTCAAGGTACGCAATGCATATAACATTGTTAATCACTTGAATGCTTTTAACAATTTCGTAAGCCAACTTGTTCTAGTGGAAATGTACATGACAAAGGATGACCGTTGCATCAATATGCTCTAGAAGTTATAAGACGTGTGAAGCAATATAGTGATTGAAATTTGCAATGGAGCAAATGACATGTTGAAATTGGAAGAGGTTGTTGGGAAAGTGTTGCAGAAAGAAATTGGAAAAAATCTACTAAATGATGCCAAGATAATAAATCCATGTTTTCTAGAGGTGGTTAGAGAAACCAAACTCGCCATAAGTTCAGTGAGAAAACTTCAAATACTATGACTACATGTGGGAATTCATGATCAACACCCCTAATTAAATCAAGAAGAAGTTGAACAAGGTGATTTGTTGGAAGTGTGGTAGGGATGGGCATTTTTCAATGCCATTTTAAGTCAAGGACAAAGGAAAATTTAAACAACGAGGAGGAGAAACCAACAACAATGGTATCTTAGAGCTTTGAATACGTTGAAGATAAAGGTGGCATGCACTTTGCATCATTGTGCTTCCACATCGATACTAAGTATTGGTTGATAAATTTTGGAGCTCCATTTCATGAGTCCTCGTAGTTGGTGGTTTTCCAGTGATAAGGACTATAATGACAAATAAGTCTTATACAATAATGAAGTTAATAATAATTGTTCATAGATGCATGATAGTTCAAATCAAATATTGAAGAACCAAGAGTCTCTTAAGGGTTGTACATATTTCAGGGTTAATGCAAAATCTATTCTCTATTAGCAAGATGGTGGACACAAGGGTGATGGTAAATTTCACCAAGGACAATTGTTGAATGGTTTGAGATGCTTTTTTCATGATTAAACGCTTGCATGTAGGAATTCTATGCAAGTTGGACACAAGCACCTTGACCTCTACTAGTAACACTTCAACCAGGGTGGTAAGTGGTAGTGTTGATAGCAAGTAGCAAGAACTGATCCACTTGTAATTTGACGCTTTGGCATTGAAAAATGGGGCATCTTGGCAAGCACATTGTGTGATTTAAGCTCAACACAAATGGTTTAGGGATTGGAGGAGCTAGACAATGCCTCTAATTTTTAATTTCGCAAACAATGCATCTAAGGGAAGCCACATAGAGTGAAATTGGTTATGAATGAATGAAGAGTTGAAGGAATACTAGAACTACTACATGGTGATATGTCTCGACCAATTGAAGTACCCTCTATTGGAGGGTCTAAGTGTTTCACCAAATTCATTGGCAATTTATTAAGGAAGATCTGGTTGTACTTCATGAAGAAAACATCTGAATTTTTTTAACATTTTCAAGAGCTTTAAAGCATATATTGAGAGAGGCATATGGAAGAAGTTGAAGTCTTGAGAAGCAATAACATAGGTGAATATTGTTTGAAGGAGATACACAGTGTCTATTGAAAATTGTATCATCATTGAACTCATGTAAACCACTCTATATTTGATCTAGGTGGATACTGGTGGCCACCCAACTCTTCCACCGACTCAACACGGTTCTCCATCTTGGCAGTTTTGTTATGATTTTATGGGTCCTAAACTTTTAGGGTCGTTTTGAGGCCCTAAACGATGTTTTTTGGAAAATTCAAGGGCCTAGGATTATTTTTAATGCACTCAATCCATGCCACAACATTCTATTCCTTAGTTCGAGCTTTCCAACAAGCTACTATGCACTCGAAATGGATATTGTATGTGAAAGTTGCACCCCCAACAAGTTGATGTATCAACTAACCACCTCGGGGCCCACAAACCTTTTGATGCTTCACCTCCTAGAGTTAGGGTTTTGGACCTTTAGGGTTCTTGCTTTATGTTAAAATGCCATTGTCTCGGCCTCTTGTATTATCTTTTTTGAATGAGCGTAGTTGACATCTCTCTCTCTCTCTCTCTCTCTCTAGAGATAAGCTATCACCATTCTAGCTAGTTTGTGTTCTACAATATTCTATTATTTTATTCATTAATAGAAGTTGGGTTTTCATTGTATTACGATGCTCTCTACTATATTTATGTGTGTGTTTCATTTTTTTCCCTATACAATTCAAATCGGTGGTATCAAAGCAATCTACTCCTTGTTATTTCTCAACGCATGTCCCTGACGAGGTTAGGATATAGAGAGTTGAGTCTCGATCTAGTTTCACTTAGGGACGACCACTCTCATCAACTCAAGAAATCCCCCATGGAAAAAGAAAAGAGAGATGATAGAGAATGAGATCCTTTCAAGATGTTGCTCGGGGAAGCCCTCATGTGACAAATGGGCGAGATAATGGACAACTTCACCCAAATCCTTCGACAATTGTTGACGACGGGCGAAGCACCTTCAACAAGCAACCATTTCGGAGGTTTAACACCCTTCAAGGTATAAGTTAACTTTGATATCCCTTTATTCGAAGGACAAATAGATGCAGATGCTTTGGAGAAATGGTTAAAGTTGTTAGAGTCTTATTACTATGTTAAAAAAATTTCCAACATCGAAAAGATCACCTTTGCACTCAAATCCCTTCCCGATGTCAAATATTGGTGGGAAAGTTACTAGGAGAGACATAATGAAGAAAAGTCTATAACATTCAATACATGACCCACTTGGTCGGTGTTTGTTGATTCCCTCAAGGTGAATTCTACCATGTTGGAAACTATGATGACCAGCACACGAGATGGACAACTCTATGTCAGGAGAGAGACCAAATGGTGTCAGAATACACCAACATCTTCCATACCTTTCCCTAAAAGATGGGTATCAGAGACTCTAAGTGGCACCTAGTTTTGAAGTAGCACAGTGGCCTACGCAAATACATCCAAATTGAGATGAATTTCTTAGACATCTCCTCATTGAGAGTTGTTTATCGATATGTTGTCAAAATCAAGCAGAAATTTAAGCAACGAAATAAGCATGAGTTCAGGTCTGCAAATCCGCCACAACAAAAGTATGGTAAAGGCGGCCCTAACTCACAAAACATGGGATAGAGAAAGGAGAGCAAACCTCAAGACAACTAGTCCAAGTCGTAGGAAAATAAGGGTAACGAGAACTCGAAGGAGAACACTAGAAAGTGGTATGAGTTCCATAAAATCCCCAAGCACAACACTGATGAATGTCACTCGAAAGAGGCATTGTTAGTCGAGCTTAAAGAAAAAGAGTCGGACCCTGACTCAGACTCTTATTCAAAAACAAATAAAGGAAAGCAGATCATTGATGCATAACCTAGTGCTACCATCGCAACTGCAAAGATCCAATCAGACGAGTCAGAGGAAATTGAGGAGGGAGAGCGCCTCTTCCATTCACAAATATGGGTGAAGGGAACCCCACTACATTTCGTCGTTGACAGTGAGATCCAAAAGAACCTAATCTTAGTTCAAGTCATCAAGAGATTGAAGCTACCAATAATGCCACACCCCCAACCATACGCCATCGATTGGTTGAGCCAAGGACAAGACATTTGCGTCATCCAATAGTGTTGTTTTTCCTATGGTATCAAGCCCTTCAAAGATGAGGTATTGTGTGATGTTTCCCCACTTGAACTTGGTGATGTTATTTTAGGACAACCTTATATGTGAAAAAATCATGTTGTTTATGAGTCATGGCCCTATAGTGTCATTGTTACTTTGGGAGGTGAGTCGTACAAGGTACCAAAGGTAGTTCTGGCTACTGCAATTTCATTGATCTCAACAAAAAAATGTCGAAAGGTTATCTCTCAGACTGCAAAGTTTTTCCTCTTCATGGTTTGGTCAGAAGGTGAATGAAAGGCCACTACAACCACCATAGCTTCAGCATAGGGTCTCTCTACATAGAAAAAGAAGGTGGACAAGGTTGTAGAGGAATATAGAGACCTCTTCACTTCACCTATAGGGGTGCCTATGCACTGTCAGGTTAAACATACCATTGACTTAATACATGGTGATCCCTTACCCAATGGTCCCATATGCAGACACTCCCTTCTGGAGAATGAGGAAATAAAACATCAAGTTCATGAGCTCATCCGAAAAGGCCACATTCAACCAAGCTCCTCACCTTGTGGGAGCCTAATTGTGTTGGTGCAGAAGAAGGATGGGACATGGCGATTTTGTATTGATTATCTGAAAAAATCATTGTCAAGAACTGATATCCAATCCCCCAGATTGAAAATCTTCGTAATAAACTTAAAAATTCCAAGTTCTTCAATAAGATTGATCTGAATTTAGGCTACTACCAGGTTCCGATAGAAACAACTGATGTATAGAAGACAACATTCAAAGATTTTAAAGAAGGAATTTTTGTGCGGTTAGTCATGCCTTTTGGCTTGACTAATGCTCCAACGACATTCATGGCGATGATGGATGATATCTTGCAGTCATTTTGTAATATACCAGATATAAAAAGTATGCAGAACAT
>ML821694.1:56965-73974 GCA_009831015.1 Picea engelmannii
TTCTAGTTGTAGCCAAATGGATCCTTCTTCAGCTAACTCAGGAAGGTTGGTTTGAATTTGGCACTCTGCTCCAATCACCTTCTTTAAGCATGAAACATGAAAAACAGGATGTAGCTTTGAATGGCTGGGCAAAGCTAATTGATAGGCTACTTGTCCCACACGCTTAAGAACAGTATGAGGACCATAAAATTTGGGTGCTAGCTTCTAACAATGCTTGGCCTTGAGGGAAGTTTGCTTGTAAGGTTGCAGTCGAAGAAACACCTGATCCCCTTCTGCATATTGACATTCAGAGCGACCTTGATCTACTTGTTGCTTCATGCGATTCTGTGCCATGACCAAATTCTCTTTGAGGGTACGGAGAATAGCCTCTCGAGCTATAAGTGTTTGTTCAACCACCAGGACCTTCGAGGCACCTGGTAAGTATGAGAGAAATGAAGGTGGCTTCTATCCATATACTGCTTCAAAAGGAGTGACCATGCGTGTAGTTGTATGGTATGAAGTGTTGTACCACCATTCAGCTAGGGGTAACCATTGAGCCCACTGATTTTTCTTTTCCGAGGCAAAACACCTCAAATATGTTTCCAAACACTTGTTGACCACTTCCATTTGGCCATTCGTCTAGGGATGATAAGTTGTGCTGAGATGCAATTCGGGGCCTTTTATCTTGAACAGTTCTTGCCAAAAATTGATGTGAAAGTTGGTTCGTGATAAAAAACAATAGAGTGCGGCATGCCATGAAGCTTGAAGACCTGATCCATGAAAATTTGAGCCACCGTGGATGTTGTAAATGGGTGTTGAAGGGCATAGAAATGAGCATACTTGGAAAGGCGATCAAAAACCGCCATGATGACTGATTTATTTCTCGATTTGGGTAAGCCGGTAATAAAATCCATAGAGTTATCCTTCCAAATAGCAGGTGGAATCCGAAGCGGTTGTAGTGTGCCTAGATATTTGACTGTTTCTTCCTTGTTGCATTGACACACATCACATTCAGTGACAAAATTACGAATGTCTTGTTTCATACCATCCCAGAAAAAGGAACGTTTGACCCTGTCATAGGTTTTGGTGAACCTGGAGTGCCCTGTTGTGTGTGTAGCATGAAGCTCGGAAAGTACCAAGGATTTAAGCTTTGATTGTTTACTTAAATACAAACGGCCTTTGTATCAAAGTTCATCATGGAGCCAAGAGTACCCTGGGGAAGCTGGAGCATTGGACTGCAATTGTTGGATCAGATGCAAACTTTTGGGATCTTTTAGCCATTCCTGGCGAACGGCTTGGAGCCAATCTGGTACAATGAATGAAAGAGAAAAAAGGGATCCTTCATCTTCATATTTTTGGAAAAGTGCATCCGCAACCACATTGTCTTTTCCTTTCTTGTAAATGATCTTATAATCATATCCAAAGAGCTTACTCACCCATTTTTGTTGTTCTGGGGAGGAAATGTGTTGTTCCAGAAAATACTTGAGGCTTTGATGGTCTGTCTTAATTTGGAAACGTTACCCCAATAGATAAGGGCGCCACAAATCAACGACATGCAAAATAGCCAACATTTCCTTTTCATAGATGGATTTGCCCAGATTTCTTTCAGATAGTTGCTTGCTGGTAAAGGCCAAGGGTCGACCCTCTTGCATAAGGACAACACCAATTCCTTTCCCTGAGGCATCACATTCCAACACAAAGGTCTTTGTGAAATCGGGAAGGGCGAGGACTGGAGTGTTGCACATGGCCATATTCAAGGTTTGATAAGCTTGATCAATGGTTGGAGTCCAAGTGAAAGAGTTCTTTTTTAGGAGAGCAGTGAGAGGTGCTGCAATCTTCCCATAATTCTTAACAAACTTGCAATAATACCCTATTAAGCCCAGAAATCCACTCAAGCTCTTAAGAGTCTCTGGGTGAGGCCAGTCTTGCATAGCTTCAATCTTTTTAGGATCCACCCTGACGCCATCCTTGCCAACCAGATGACCCAAGTATTCTACTTCTGATGCGCCAAAAGCACATTTAGACTATTTCAGGAAAAGTTGGTGCTGAGAGAGTAGATGGAGAACTCGATCCACATGAGCAAGATGGTTTTTCCAGGTTTTTCTATAGATGAGGATATCATAAAAGAAAACTAAGACAAAATGGCGGAGAAAAGGACAGAAGACACGATTCATGAGGCTTTGGAAGGTGAATGAGGCATTACACAAGCCAAAGGGCATGACCAAAAACTCATAGTGGACCTCATGAGTTATAAAGGCAGTCTTGGGAATGTCTGCCTCTTTCATACATATCTGGTGGTAGCCCGAACGAAGATCAAGTTTAGTGAAGAATTGGGCACCACTCAATTCATCCAGGAGGTCATCAATGACAGGAATGGGGAATTTGTCTTTGATGGTAAGTTCGTTGAGGGCATGGAAGTGAGGACGCATTCTCCAAGAACCTTCTTTCTTCAGGACCATGACCACAGGAGAAGAGTAGGGGCTCGTACTAGGATGGATAATGCTTTCATTAAGGAGTTCCTGGACCATTTTCTCAATTTCATTTTTTTGGGAAAAGGGGTGATGATATGGACGGATATTGGGAGGAAGGCTTCCGGGTACAAGGGGAATGGAATGATCATGAACACCACAGGAAGGAGGGAGTCCTTGGGGAGTGGAAAAGACCAATTGATGTTTAGAAAGGATGGCTTGGAGGTCTTGCGGGACCGAGGGTGTCTTTGTTGCTTGTATGGCATGGAGTTGGGCGATAACACCAAAATGACCTTTTTTGAGCAGCTTTTCCATGCAATGGGAACTAATGATCTCAGGTGAACCGGCGGTGATGCCTTGGAACTTATATTGGTGGCCCTCCTAGTCGAATTGCATGGTTAAGCCTTTAAAATCCATGAGAATGGAACCCAAAGTCCTTAGCCAATCTGCACCCAACACAATGTTACAACCTCCCATGTCGATAGCAAATATATGGGATTTCAGGTGGTAGTCACCAATTTGGAGACACACATTTTCACAACGCCCTCCACATTTCATGGAACCACCATTGGCAATCATGATTTGGAAATTATTGACGCCATGGATGTAGCAATGAGTTTCTTAGGCAATGCGACGATGAATAAAATTATGGGTGCTACCACTATCAACCAGAATGATGAATTTCCTATGCTTGATGTAACCGATTAGCTTGAGGGTTTGGGGAGCGGAGAAGCCAGTGAGAGCATTGAGGGAAATGACCGGTTCTACTTCGGGAGGGTCTGAGGGAGGGGTTATGTCATTGGATTCAGGTGACTCAGACACAAGGGGAGTTTCTACATCCTCTTCCAAAATATCCTCGGAGATGGCCATAAACATATTTTGTTCTTTACACTTGGGGCCCGGGAAATATTTGTCATCACAGTTATAACAAAGGCCTTTGAGTTGGCATTCAACCATTTTAGCCCTGGTCAATTTTTGGATCTTTAGTGGAGCAGAGGGAGTAGTGGGATTTACTGGTTTAGGTCGAGGGATAAAGGAGGGTTTTCGGTTTTGAGAAGATACAACCTGTTGTGCTTCTTTAGATCTTTTAGTAGCCTCCACCCAACTCTGAGGCCGAGCCATGAGGACATGGGCCCGAATCTCATCCTTGAGGCCGCTGATAAAACACTCTCAAAAAAAGGCATCAGACATGCCCTCTATTCTAAAATCCAGGCACTCAAAGGGAGCTATAAAGTCTTCCATTGTTCCTAATTGTTTCAACTTTTTCAAACGACCCAAATGGTTGGTGTCAGTGTCAAAGCGTTCATAAATCTCTGCCACAAAGTGTGTCCAAGCAATATACCCTTGAGGAGAAGTTTTTCTCCATTGCCACCATTGCCAACGTTATTGATCTAGATGGAGAACACCATACCAGAGTTTGGCCAAGTCATCTATAATGTTGTATAAAGAGAAATAATGTTCCATTTGGGTTACCCAACTAGTGCGGTCCAAGCCATCAAATTTGGTCACATCCACCCACAAAAGGTGTAGGTCATGTTGAAAGTGATGGTCCTGAAAGTTATGAGAATGAGAGGAATGGTCACCTTCAGTATGTGGAGGTGAAGAAGAGGAAGGGTTATCTATAGGGATATGCAGTTTGGTGCAGAGTGCCGAAAAGACAGATTCAAGCTGGGTGGTGAGGTCTTGTTTGATGGAGGCAACATTGGCACTGAGTTGTTTCACTTCTTGTTGGGTCTCGATGAGACCAGATTGCAAGGTGTTGAAGTGAGCTTCCAAGTCTTGGCTACGGGTATGGGCCATGAGAATGGGGGAACTGAAAAGGGGCGGGCGGGGTCAAAAATTTTGCTGAAAAATGATATGGATGAATGTGATAAGGGCGAAGAGATGAATCCAATGGAACAGGTCTCAAATAATGGTGAAAAAAATTCCAAATTTTTTTTTTTACACCTGCGGAGTTATACTCCGGTTTGAAGAATATTGCAGTGATGAAATGCCCAAATGCTTAACCAGGAAGAAATGTTTAGTGATTTGGCAACCCGAACACAGTTGCGTGGCAATAGATCTTGTCTGTTTTAATTTGTTTATGTTTATGTCCCCAAGGGTTAGGTATTCAAGGGTTCTACAGACAAGGGTTTGCCCTATGCTATAGCTCTCTGATATACATGTGGGGTCCAACAGTAGTACTTGGCCCAATATCTCAGGGCACTAACTAAGGAGGATAGACCGTACCCTTAGCCGTACTACCCGACTACCCAGGTACTAGAGAGTATCTTCACGAGTGTTGTTCTCGGTGACACTATAGCAGTTAGGTGACTGATCGGTTTATCTAAAGAGGGCTTCAGGTAATATAGGTCGATCTGTACAAAGGTGTTGTCTGATGCGCTACCACTCGAAGGGGTACCAGTAGGGGTTACAAGGGTGGCCAACAAATGCGTGCTTAAGTACCACTTGTATTTCCTGCGTGTATGAATCCCTCAACCGCGGGTTTATGCACATAATGACAAATCTCTGTGGCTTAAAGACATCGGGATATGTCTCTACCCTGAAAAAAAATTTAAACCACACTTTCTGCCAAGGAAAGTGCTATGATACCACTTGTAATATACCAGATATAAAAAGTATGCAGAACATAAATAAAATGCTAGAAATGGAAGAATAATAGCAATATAACCAGAACAATCACCACAATAGCACTCAAATGATATAAGAACAACAACAGAAATAACACTTTGATTTTGAAAGCAATGTTCATGGGCCTCTTCGAGGGGGCAACCTCCAGTTGAGCAACGCTCTATTACAATATTATCCAAACTAGGGTTCTCATACCCTCGACTCCTATTTATACTAAATATGTCTATTAAAAGAAGCATCTAGAGGAAGATCCTTCTAGAAGCAGAAGCTTCTATTAGGTCTTCTGACATCTGCCTTATTATATTTTATTGAAAGGCCTTATTAATATTGACCTTTATTACATCCAAATATATTGTTCTACCTATGTGTGGGTTAGGACCCTAACACATTCACAAACTCTTTTGTGGTCGTATATTTGGATGGCATCCTCATCTTCAGTAAGACCTGGGTAGAACATTTGCAACATATACAAGAGCTCCTCAGCACCCTACAGAAACACAAGTTATATGCCAATCTAGAGAAATATTATTCGACAAGCAGAAAATTCAATACTTACGATACATCGTGGATTAACATGGTGTGCATGTGGACCCAACCAAGATACAAGTCATTTGTGATTGGCCAACCTTGATGACTTTGATGGAGCTCCGCAACTTCTTGGGCCTCGTCAACTTCTACCGTAGGTTCTTGTTGGGGTTCTCTCATATTGCTTGGCCCTTAAGTCAAGTCACCAAGAATGGAGCTAAAGCCTAGTTTACCTGGTTTGAATCACAACAAAAAACATTAAAGGATTTGAAACACTGCTCCACATCAGTCCTCATGTTGTTAGACCTACAATAGCCATTTGAGATTGAGACAGGTGCCTCTGACTATGTTATCGGTGTTGTCCTCACTCAATAGGGACATCCGATGGCCCATCACAATGAAACACTATTTGGTTTTGTTTGTAGATATCCCACTTATGACAAGGAGATGTACTCCACTATGCAAGTATGTTGACAATGAAAGCATTATATTTTGGGAAATGAAATAATCATCCACATTGATCACAAGCCTCTATAATTCATGCAGACACAAGGAAAGTTACAGAATGACCACCATCAAAAGTGGTCCACATGCCTGCAACGATTCCACTTGAACATTAAGTAAAAGAAGGACAGTGCCAATCGTGTTGCAGATAGCCTCAATCGGCCCTCGATTGTGGCATTAACCACAGTTCTTAACTCTTATGGGTGCGAGACATTTGGGTGGATATAATTATACAACAATGACTCTAAATTCATTGCTACTTATCGAACACCGAGTGTAAACAAACAAGTTCTGGACTTCCACCTCTAGGATGTGCTCTTGTGCTATCAAGGTCATCTTTGTGTTCCTTCAAGCGAGCATGCAAAGTAATTTGGGAGGCACATTACAGTCAGGTGGTAAGGTATATGGAGAAGATAGTAGTAGTACTTCATAAATATTTTTACTTGTTAAAGCTTCGACTGGACATCAACCAGTATATCAGGTCATGCACTGACTGTGCCACTGCTAAACCATCCATCAAGAAGTAAGGGTTTTACACTCCTCTCCCTGCCCTAGACAAGCCTTGGGATTCGGTCTCCATGGATTACATGTCAGGTTTTCCCTCCACCAAACATGGTCACGATTTTGTTTTTGTGATTATCGATCGATTCTCTAAGATGGCCATTTTGGCACCATGTAAAAAGAGTATCAAAGCCAAGGCCACTACTAGGATCTTCTTTGAGCATGTTTGGGTTCATTTTGGGCTACCACAAACCATTACTTCAGATAGGGACAACAAGTTCCTCGATACCTACTAGTCCAACCTATGGTCTCTGATGGACACCAAGTTGACCAAATCGACTGCCTTTCACCCCCAAACAGATAGACAAATGGAAGTGGTCAACAAGGTGATTGTGCAGATCATGTGCATGTACAACTCCAAGCATCCATGTACTTGGGATGAGATCCTTCCATATGTTCAACATAGCTATAACAGATCCATCCATAGCTCTATTGGCCACGACCCTTTTAAGGTGTGCTTAAGGTTCTAGCCATTGGCCCCCATTGATGTAGCTCTTCTCATTCCATCTTCACCTACAGATTCCTCCCACACTCAAACCGAGGAAAACAAAGTAGCCAAATTTGTTGAACAGATCCAACACCTACAACAACAGGTTCATGATATCTTGCATAAGGTCAATGTCATGTACAAGCAACGACATGACTAGCATCGAGTTCCACAAAAGTTTCAAGTTAGTGACAAGGTGTGGTTGCATTTGTAGAAAGAGCACCTCACAAGACCACACAAGAAGCTCATACCACTTTCATATGGACTTACACCATCACAAAGTTTGTGGGTGAAAATTCTTTTGAATTGAGTATTCCTCATTTCCTTGGCTTGCACCCCATATTAAATGTGGAGTTGCTTCAACCATATTTCCCACCTCTGTTGGACACCTTGGAGGTGGCTGAGCAATTGGCCCCTACATAACTCAATATCAACTACAATGGATCGGATAATGGACACCAAAATGAAGGGCAACCGCTAGTAGAACATACTTGTCAAAGCAAGACAACTTCTCCAGCAAGGCAAATGGCTCACCAATATTCAGATTTAGCAGAAGTTTCCCCATTTGTTGTGGGAACTTGACACAATGGGGGCCATTGCTTCCTAAGGGGGGAGGACTAATGCAGATGGATATCGGTGGTCACCCACCTCTTCCAATGACTCAACACGGTTCTCCATCTTGGTAGTTTTGTTATGATTTTCTGGGTCCTAAACTTTCAGGGAGTTTTTGAGGCCCTAAACAATGTTTTCTGGGAAATTCAAAGGCCTAGGTTTGATGTCAACACACTCAGGGCATGCCACAACATTGTAGTTCTTAGAGATTTCCAACAAGCTACTATGCGCCCCAAACGAAGATCGTATGCGAAAGTTGTGCCCCCGAGAAGTTGATGTATCAACTAACCACCTCGGGTCCCATAAAAATTTTGGCACTTCACCTCCTAGGGTTAGGGTTTTGGACCTTTAGGGTTCATGCTTTGTGTTAAAAGGTCATTTTTTCTCTTGTATTATCTTTTGCGAATGAGCATAGCAGACATCTCTCTCTCTCTTCACCGACAAGCTACCATCATTCTAGCTAGTTTGTGTTCTACAATACTCTGTTTTTTATTCATTAATAGAAGTTGGGATTTCACTATATTGCTATGCTCTATGTTATATTTATGTGTGTGTTTCATTCCATTCCCTATACAATCAGGATCGATATTGTTTGCCACATAACAAAGTGGTAGAAAGGAAGAATAGGAAACTGTTGGATAAAGCTAAAAGTATACAAACACGTGTAACCCTAAATAAATATTTCTATTAGAGACAATAGCAAGTGCCTACTATCTCATAAACAAATTGCCTTATTTAGCACTTGACAATATGATTCCAGTAAAGACATGAATTTGAAGGAAACCATCACTGACACATATTCATGTGTTTGGGTGGAAATTATATATGCTTGTACTAGATAAGAAGTGGTCAAAATTGAACAATAAGGTAGTGAAATGCATATCTATTGTCTTTGGAGAAGAGATGTTAAAGGGTACAAGTTGTGGAACTTGACATGGTAACTAGGAACCACTAAGATATTATCTTCACAAAAAGTAATTTTGAAGAAATTCAAGAGCCTAGCAATTATAACAACAAACTTGATGATAATAGCATAACTGATGGGTGAACCATGAACTGGAACCAGTGGCATCGAGGATGCTATTAGTGAAGGACCAATTGGTTGAGGAGCAACCAACTCAAGAGATACCCATGGAGAAAGAGAAATAAGTTTATAAAGAACCACTTAGAAGATCAACCCAAGTGACGACACTGCAAGAACATTATGAATACATGCCATAGAAATATGGTTACTTTCACTTGATTGCATCGTGAGAAGAACCTACAATGTTAGCAAAGGCAATTCAAGGCAAGGAGGCTCATCATTCAAAAAAGAAATGGAAGAATAGATGTTAGCATTGCAACAAAAAAAAATATGGGGTAATTGAAGAAATACCAATTGGTATGAAATCAATGGGTTGCAAATACGTCTTTCAAATGAAGCACAGATCACATGAATTTGTTGAAAAGTACAAGGCCCAATTACAAGCAAAAGGTTACTCACACATTGAAGAGATAGATCATAATGAGATCTCCCCAATAGCACAAATGACTTCCATATGATTACTATTAGCACTATGAGTTGCATAATATCTCTAGGTGGAGCAATTGGATGTGACATTGTGTTTCTTCATAGGGACCTCAAAGAAGAAATTGAGATCAAGCACAATAGGGATTTGAAATCAGAAGGTGCAACAACATAGTGTGTCATTAGAAGAAGGGATTGTGTAGATTGATGTAGTTGCCAAGACAATGATGCCACGATTTTGACCAAGGTAGGCTAGGGTAAGGATTTGTGCATAGTGACATCGTCCACTGCATTTATTATAGGTTAGTTGGAGATTGATTTATTGTCCTTGTTTTGAATGTGAATGACATTGTTCATCAAAGATATATCAAAACACTGATGAAATTAACCAAAATCCCAACTATCAACAAAGTTTGGCATGAAGGATCTTAATGAGGTGCATTATCGTTTGGGCACAATGACAAGGCAAACCTTGCACAAAGGAGATGCTCATCTATATCTACTATCACATGATAATCAAAAATTTGTTCCAACCTTGTGAAAAAATGTAACCTTAATTTACAAAATAAAATGAAAAACTCTTACCCTTTCTTAACATATATTTCATCATCATTGATCCTTGTATGTTGTTTCAAGAAGTGATGTGACTACATCGTATTGTTGAGAAAACTCCACATAGACCATGTCATCAACGAGTATAACATCACAGAAGAATGATTGTTAAAGTATATTTTTTGTGTTTTCTAACGATAGAAAATGGGGGCTTGTCAGATCAGTGAAAGTGGGGCTCTATTATTGTCCCACAAGTGATCGATTCCCCACTAGGCGTTCACTCCTTGTTGGTTGACACATACCCACAAAGTGACCATTGTTAAACGATAACCATCATAGCTATTAAGAAGAGCCATGTGTGGTTATGTCGAGCATCCCACCTCTTGACATGGGAAGAATATTCAACACTCAAGTAGAAAGGAAGCATCTTTTTTTTTTAGAAATATGTCTTATAGAGTCTCTTCTGATACGTTGTCACACTATGAGAGGCATATCTATGCCATCAAGGTCACCCAAGACTTGCACTTGGCCTCATCCGCACCCACCAGGGGGATTTGAACCCGCGTCTTGGCATCAATACAAGCCAAATCATCTCACTGTTTGCTGCAAGAAAGGAAGCATCTTGCCAATCCTTTCCTTTATTTTTCTGATTGCTCTAGACTATCAAGCGCAAATGAGCACAACCTCCATGCAAGATTATGCACTCAAATATTACAACAACTTCCAGTGAACTCTAGTTGTTTGTTTTTTTAATAACCTCCACATCAAACTCTCAGTTCAATTTTATTAGGCTTGGATAGATGAAGGACAAAATTGCAACGAAATTCTAAATAGGAGAACATCGTGGCAAAGATGAGAGTAGTTGAAGTGAGGAAGTTTTTGGCATATCCCTTAAAATGGCTTAGGCGATCATTTTCAAGATTCATGGCGTCATCCTCAAAGGTGCTCAACGATTCTCTAAGATACATTTGTGGATGTCTTAGGGGTGTGTTAAAAAGAAGTTGATCAACGACATGCGAGTATCATTCTGATGATTCAAATCCTGCGAAATTGTTTATTAATATGTGAAAATTTTGCTTTAAAACAATTATTTGTACATAAATTCAAGTACCCTTCAAAAGAATTGATGAATTAAAAAACTGATTCATTTGGCATATTAGTGATTCATTTGACAATAATTTTGTATCCCCAACCAGGAACTAAATGTCTAATTATGTGTATGGCGTATCCCGGTGCATTTAACCATAGGCCATGGTAGGTTATCATGAACATAATGCCTTATTAATGCTACAACATATTTTTTGTCCATTTTTGTCCATTTGATAATAGGTATGTGCCTAAATTCACGAACTGTGGTTGAAAATGATAATTTATATACAACTTCAACTACCCATCAAGAGAATTTTGCGGGAAACAAGTGACCATCATTGATGGTCGATTTGACAAAAGCCCTATGTCCCTGATGAGCAACAACATATTGACAGCTCATTTGACAAAACTTTCATGCCCCAAATCAGGAAAGAGTGCATGTTGTCCATTCTGCATGGTGATGGTGGGAATGGGTTTTCTATGAAGGCAAGGGTTTTGTTCTTTCAAAAAATAAATTGTTTCGAATGGATACATGTCTCTAGAGGCTACAGTGAAAGTAGCAGATTCTCTTCAACTTAGGTGCCAGGCCTTACGGTCTCTATTCCGCCAAAATTCACCCGAGACTTACACATGGTGGAAAACCACAGCAAGAAGGAAACCCTGTGGATGGATTAACACCCTATAGACCTCACCTATCTGTCAATGCCCTGGTTGGCCAGGAAAAGATTTTGATTTCATAGCTTTCAAGGGCTATTGCAATTTGCATGTTTTAAAGTGTCCACAAAATTATTTGGAATTGTTGTATACTCGAGAGTTATTTGAGAGTTATGAGTGAGGGAACTTTTCAGTTCTCTTTCCCATGCATGATGGATGGAGAGAATCTCTCAAGGATTGCTTAAAGAAATATTGATGACTACTGGTCGGTTGGTGGTTTGTTGGTTGGGACCTTTGTTTGATTGATCAACAGACTCCAATTCCAGGTAAACAACATTTTGCAGAACTTGTGTTTATCATTTTGCATTTGTGTTCCAAATTTGTTTATGCCATATGGTATCCCCCAACCGGGTTAGACATTTCAGTCAATTCACTACCTGAGGTTCTTAATTGAGACCTTTTTTTTGTTGGTACAAATCATATAGATCAAAGTTAGAGCAATAAGTACATATACCACATGGTCGTGGGATTCCGTACATGCACGATAATAACTCCTGTGAATCAAAAAGGTGGCCTAGTATCTTGAATAATAAGAGGAAACACTTATGGTTAAAGCTGAAAGCATACATGCCAGTTTGGATTATAACTTATAATGCAACAACATCACATTCTTGAACATATCCATTTTGACTTGCCGCAATAGAATCTTGTTGGCCTTTATACGGGATATAGTATACAGGGGTAATATGGCTATCTGCTCACATCAATGCACATGGTCTGTAAATTCCATTTCCATCATTATTTTTTAGTTTGAAGTTGTTAGCACTAGAAGTCTCACCTAGACTGCTATAGGTGTGAGCCTAGTTCCCATCAGATTTATAGGTTTGAAAATATTAGATGTTTGGTTTTAGGGTGTAGAGAATGGATGAGAAACTCTATTTAAAGTATCAACACAAAAGCTCCAAAAACATACTTCAGCAAGCAAGGCTTGAACAATCTCTGATTAGTGTACTGGATAACAGTGAAAAGATGGAAAAATGAAGAAGAAACTATGAATATATGAACCAAACTGCTTCAGGCACCTTGACACACATATAGAAGAAATCTCACTAACAAGAAACCTCCAAGTTAACAAGATGATATGTTCTGACAACACTTGCATATACAAAGATGGTAAATCAGTCACTGTAATTTCATAGAAACAATTTCTAAAGATAAATCATTTATCAATAAACAATATCAAAACAGAGAAAAGAATAGCATGTAACAGAGGAAGAAGAGTTGATCTTCAACCATTCAAGAATCTTAAGTCTGTACATACATCATCTGGAAACTTTTTACAGTCTGAAGCAAAGAAATGAGTCTCACAATAGCCACTCTCCCCCCTCCTTTCTCCCAGAGTTACCTCCATCATCAAATAGCCAAATACATCAAAAATATCTCTAGGAGGTTGCAGCTTGCCCCGTGCATTGGATTTTGTCTCTTGGAGATATGTGGCAATAGACAGAGAGACAGAAATCCAACAAACCACTAGATTTTAGGAAGTTGTTGGCAGTAATAAATACAACTGCAGCCAACTCATTGCATGGAGATTTAATGAAGCTAAATCTCAAGCACAAGTGTCCCTTGATGTCTAATTGATCTCTGAGAAGTTACTTGAGTCTCTTCTGACAGGTGGCAGCCTTCTAGCAAGTCAAATTTCATGTAACTGTCAAGTTGCTAGAAGGTTGCCACCTGTCAGAAGAGACTCGAGTAACTTCTCAGAGATCAATTAGACATCAAGGGACACTTGTGCTTGAGATTTAGCTTCATTAAATCTCCATGCAATGAGTTGGTTGCAGTTGTATTTATTACTGCCAACAACTTCCTAAAATCTAGCAGTTTGTTGGATTTTTGTCTCTCTGTCTATTGCCACATATCTCCAAGGGACAAAATCCAATGCACATGCTTTTATTTTTTCTCTCAAATGAAGAACTGGGTCAGGCTGATTTTTTGTTAGCAAATTAAACACATCCCAATGTTTCTCCACACAAAATTTTAGAAGAACCCAGATCAGCATTTAAAAGTTATGATTAAAAAACTAAAAATTGTTGCTACAGGAATGTTTGCAGCGCATGTGCTGCAAACTTTTTGTAGCTGATGTTTTATTTTTTCTCTCAAATGAAGAACTGGGTCAGACTGATTTTTTGTTAGCAAATTAAACACATCATAATGCTTCTCCACACAAAATTTTAGAAGAACCAAGATCGGCATTTCAAAGTTATGATGAAAAAAACTAAAAACCGTTGCTACAGGAAAGTTTGCAGCGCAGTTTCAGCAGTTCGCAGCAAATTTTAACCAATCTATAGCGTACTCATTTGACACATGACACGACTCTCAAATGGTTGGATGTGACTTTAAATCTCTTTGTACACTTGTTTTAGACAAAACACTTGATGATGACCTTCAAAACATGCAGATAAGACCAATACCTTCCTTCTTTACAAATAATGACCACCACCATAATGACATGAAGACTCTTGTACATGCATTCTGATTAGTTTCTTAAACCTAGGATAAACCAAAACCATGATTTATTGGTGTAAAACATGACTCAAGACTTTAAGAACCATGACCCTATGATTCAAACCTAAGACTTCAAACAAATGACTGATATAGGAAGGACTAATCACATGACTGACAAAGACCAATGGTGTCTTTATGAGACCAGACTAACAAAAATTTAGAAATGAGTAAAAGCTTGACTCCTGAACATTCCATGTGTTAACAGAAGGATCATGTGGCATTATGATATTGATGAAAACAGAAACCTTTTTTAAAGGAGACGCTTCAACCAAAGTGAAGTCATTCTATGAGATTCAATATTATTAACTTTGATGACAGATTTGTAGAAAATTGCACAGCAAGTTTCAATAGGGCTATTATTTAAGCTTTCTACATTTGTATGAACTCCAAAGCATGTGTTGTGCCAACTTTCTACATTTGTATGAACTCCAAAGCCTGTGCTGTGCCAGCTTTCTACATTGCAAAAACAGAGAAATCTAGCAAGGGAAAAATTAGAGGCAATGTATGATATTATAAACCAGCGACTTTCTGATGAGGTTGTTACGGATCCATTTTGAAAAGTATCTTTGTTCATCAAAAATCAATTGAATTGCAATTTGACATTTGTGTAGCAACGAAACACCATATTTTGGCGTTTGTATTTCAAAATCCATGATGTAAATGTCCAGTTTTTGCTGAAGACTGTGAACTACTGTCTTCTAAATAAATACACATCTTGCATATTAACCCTGTATTTTCTTTAGTACTTCACGTTTATTAACTGCTTGGCATCACTCAGTGGGGTAATTGTATTGCAAATGTAATACATAATATTAGAATTTGTAGTGAGAACAAGAAGAATCCAAGACGTTTTTTATCTTCTTAAAATTATATTTATTACTTGCTTGGCTCCACAGTCCACTGACTGGTGTAAGTATATTTTTTGAACAGCACATCATATCAGAATGATAGAGAAGATGCGAAGGGTCCAAGACACTATACTAGCATATTCTAATGGCAGCCAGCCCTTGTTTAACAATTGGCCTTAACAGCATGGATTTTTACAGAAAATGTTTCTAATTTGAGTTACAGTTTGTCAACAGAATTCTGCCCATTCCTAGTGAAAACTACAGAGAAGGAATTAAAACAGATTCTAATATCTCAAAAAGCCCCAAGGGATAGCTCAATTGGTAGATGCGATTGTGCAAAAGTTAATGGAGGTCTCCAAATCAAATCCCATTGAGTCCCTTGGGGTTAACAGCAGGTATTTCAGTTGGCAGTTACTACCATCCTCAATCCAGGAAACCAGGGAGGAGGGAAGAAATCTGCGAGGGGCTGCCAAGGTACCGGCATCCTCACTTGGAATGCTTAATATGGAGGCGAGTCAGGAACTAGGGCCTATATTTCTCCAGAAAAGATTCTAATCTCTCAAATGAAAAGGTAAGAAACAGACCTCATATATCTACAAGTTAAAACCAACTAGTATAACAAATATTGAACCATACCAAGTTTGAACCCTGACTTAGCTTTCTTATGACAAAGTGCAAGTTGAGAGAAGATGGTCATGGTGCAGAGCAGGATCTGGGGCAGCAGTGACACCTTCAGTCTACCATTTAAATATCATGAATAAGGCAAATATCTAAAAACTCCAAACTTCAAAGGTTTTGAGAAGTATACTATAAGAAAATCACGTGTCTATGTGAGTCCAACAATTTTTTTGTATCTAAGACCAATAGAGCCCCGCATCACATAATCTGCAAGATTTTCTGATTTGGAACCGACAAAGCTCACAGCTTAAACATAACTCTGTGCTTGTAGGCACCCATGTTCTCACTGTGGCTTGGGAGTACTGCACTGGATGTTTATGAATTTTCAATCACGATGGTCTAGCCACATATAATTTCAGTAATAGCGATCCTCATGCAAGTAGTTTCATAGGTTCTAATCAAGATCCACCTTCCTACTGGCAGACCTGGTTGTGGATCTAAAGCCTGCTTGCTGGCAATTTGGTCCCCTCTTGAATGAAGATTGGACTTCGCTAGAATTCAATTCAATTTCCAACATTCCATTAAACAAATCAGGTGCAGTGTCACGTCAAACAAGTCAGATGCCAATGCTATCATTTGTCAGATCAGTATCAGAGCTCCATACTAGGAACACTCCCATAGGATCTCACCCTGTCAGAAAGATTTGAGTTTGGAGAAATCAACGCTTCCACTTCAGCAACCTATTAAAGAAGAAAATCAACTTGCAACCTTCGGGAACATCAGTTTGTGAAACCTGTTTACCAGTATCTGGACTCCGGATGCCTGACTTTGAAGACTGATCCAAGGTTGCAAAGTATACAGACTATTCATGGAAATCGGATTACTATTCTAGTAAATTGTATCGAATCAACTTTAGTCTTCCAATATTTTGGTAATCATCTTGTAAACTCCAACGAGTAAGGCTGTTTAGACCATTCATAATGTCATGCTATTTTAAGAAGTTTGACGGATCTTGAGGCTTATTAAGTAGAATCGCTCTTCTCTGTTGAGAATATGCAGTGAGAAGAAGAGGCACTGTTAGTTTAGTACACTTGTTTTGAATTTAACCAACTATTCTCAATACCTATTCATACTATGGTAATTCGATTTACTACAAATGATGAAAAAAATATGTTAATCTCCAGAGGTAAACAAAAGTTGTCAATGAGACTAATATAGAATGCCTTCTTTGATCAATCAGTCCTGGTACAGGACAAGGATTCAAATTTCAGACACAATCAGGTGACTTATCTTGTGACTACGAGACTAGCATACATCTTGGTTAAATTGTGTAAACATATTCATTGAAATAGTCAAATAAATTTAACCCTTATAATGTAAAAAATATAATATATTTTTTGAAAAGTCGT
>ML821694.1:74074-86557 GCA_009831015.1 Picea engelmannii
ATTGTAAAGAAACAAGGTTAGAGCATGTGCATCACTAATTATAGTTTATAACAAAATATACAAACTCATATAAAGAGCTAAAAACTGCATATCAAGACTTATATTGAATATACATAAATACACAATTAAAACTTAAAAAGCACAGACTGATTCTTTCCCAATCCCAAGCTCTTGGCTAGCATGGAAAATTAATGATGGAAATAGGGTGATAATTGGGTTGGATGTAAAGGGATTTTTAGGTTATCTGAGGAGTTGGCGAATACTCTACATAATCAAACTCCGTATTTTTTGTGTGATGCCTCATCACCACAACGACAACATCCTTGGAGGGAATCTTGGATGATTACATAAGATTTCGACCTTAGAGGGATGATGGCATAATGAGTGGCCTATACTCAATTATTAGCAGCTAGTGCAATTATTAGGAATGGGTAAATATGGATTCGGGCTGTCAAAGAATCCAGTGGATGGCTTATATGTAGTGAAGCTTGGTTACTCATCCCTATTCATGGAAAAAGCACAAGCAAAATTGAACTGGTGGTGCTCAAAGATATGGAAGTTAAAAGTTGTCACTCAAGACAAAGCTTCGACCTGTCATGGAATACAAGATTCTCTGTCATTTTTATGCAGCTCTGGTTGTCACATAGGATCATGGTTGCTTCCATATCTAGTTCAAATAGACCAGTCAACAACTTTCGAAGCCATATAGCTTCACAACTAGCAGAACATGCGGCAATGTACTCTGCTTCCACTGTGCTAAGAGAAATACTGGATTGCTTCCTACTCTGCCACGAGATCATGGTTGATCCCACACTGAAACAACATCCAGAAGTGCTTTTTCTGTCAACAATGCTTTCTGCCCAATCTGAATCAGTGTATCCACTCAGTGTGAAATTATGATCTCCGTCATAACTGAGACCACAATCTAATGTACCTTTAAGGTACCTCATCACATGTTTTGCAGCCTCTAGGTGAACATGTCTAGGTTCTACCAGAAACTGACTCAAGGTGTTCACGACAAAACAAATGTTTGGTATGGTGTTCATCAGGTACATCAACGATCCAATAATCTGTCTATACAGTGTGGCATCTATCAAGTCTGACGAAGTATCGACCATCAGCTTCATCTTCGCTTCCATGAGTGTATTCATGGGCTTGCATTCCAACATGTCGAATCTCTTCAGGATTTCGACTGTATACTTTCCTTGATTAAGGAAGATCCTCTCTGGACTCTGACATACCTCAAGACCTAGGAAATAGTGCATTAGGTTGAGGTCTTTCATCTCAAATTTTGAAGCAAGTCTCTTCTTACATTCGGTGGTGAGTTTTCTTCTCCAGTTAAGAATAAGTCATCCACATACAACAATAGTATTACTGGCTCATCGTTCATAATTTTGAAGTAGAGATTTCAATCAGCTTTACTTTTGGTAAAGCCCAATCTCATCAAGAAACTGTCTATATGGCCATACCAAGCTCTAGGAGCTTGCTTCAATCCGTATAAGGATTTCTTCAATCTGCAGACATGAGACTTCTTGTCTTCAACCTTAAATCCTTGGGGTTGCTCTATATACACTTCCTCTTTGATAACACCATTCAGGAAAGCTGTCTTCACGTCCATCTGGTGCAACTTCCATTTCATCTTAGCTGTAAGAGCTATGATGGTTCTAATCGAAGTGTATATGGATACATGAGCGAATGTCTCTTCATAGTCAATGCCTTCTTTCTGGGAAAAGCCACGAGAGACAAATCTTTCTTTATATTTCTCAATACTTCCATCAACAACATGTTTTATTTTGAAGAGCCATTTTGATGATACCATATCCTTACTTTTTGGTCTGGGAACTATTTCCCATACATCGTTCTTTATTATGGATTGGTATTAATCTTTCATGGCATCCTCCCATTCCTTCTTTTGAATGGCTTCTTCAAAGCAAGTAGGCTCCTCATTTAGGAGATCACACATCAAAGTTGTGTAACTGGAGAATGGCTTTGGTCTTTTCACCTGTCTCAAGGTTCCTTCTAGAACACCATACTTCTCTCCATATTGAATAAGCTCTCTTTCCCAAGCAGGCTTTATTTTATGGGAGAGGTCATTTGAGGAGATTCTTGAACTTCTATTACATCATGGTCTTCAAAATTTTCCTCATCAGGGGAAGTTACAACTTCCCTCATTGGTTCTATAGCTCTGGGAACCTCCCTCACGGATTCTACAATCCTGGGAATTACGGGTTCCTCTTCATATACTTCTTCAAGCTGGAATCTTCTTGATTTATTAAGTGTTGCTTCTTCATCAAAGGTCACATCCCTGCTGATCTCAATGTGGCGGTGACATGGTATATAGATTCTGAAGGCCTTGGAGACCTCACAGTATCCCACAAATATTCTCTTCTTTCCAAAGGGTTCCATCTTGTTTCTCTTCTCTTTCGGAATGTGTATGAATACTGGGCAGCCAAATATTTTGAAATGGCTTACCTTTGGCTTCTTTCCGGTGAAAATCTCTTTCGAGGTCTTTGAACCCAAGTGCACTATGGGATAATTGGTTCTGCACATAAACAATTTCCATTGCTGCTTCTGCCCATAATCACATAGGAAGATCTTGATCATGGATCATGGTCTTCACAACTTCATGATTGTCCTGTTCTTCCTTTCATCTACACCGTTTTGTTGAGGATTATAGGGAGTAGTGAGTTCCCTCTTGATCTCAACATCTCTGCAGAAGTTCATGAACTCTTTTGAGGTATATTCTCCTCCATTATCTGACCTAAGTATCTTAATCTTCCTTTCAGAAAGATTCTCTATCAAGGCTTTGAATTCCTTGAACTTGTTGAATACTTCATCATTATATTTCAAGAAATGTATCCAGGTCTTGCGAGAATAGTCATCAATGAATCATACATGGTATACATAGCCGCTAATGGAAGATGATGGCATTGGGCCATGTTATCGCACAGTTTGTATTTTAGGTCACAGGCTATAAGATAGAGGACAAATTGGCGTAACATGAACCTTCCCCACCCAATGTCACCTCGATGGGGAGGTTCTTTCTGTTTAGGGAGGTTAGCCCAGGGGAGGTTAGCCGATTGTGATGATTGGTATATGGATAGTTGTCATTTCTGGGATGACAACCACTTTCATATTTTATTTGATGACTCTAATCCACCTTCTGTAGAGAGCATCAATGTGATAAATCGAGAGCCAATGATTATTACCAGTGTCCATCTTGCATATTCTACAATGGTATTATTCCTTCCTGATTATGTTACGATCCTTTTCCATTATGTGGATGAATATTCTTATTTAGATCCACATGACAGGTGTCAGTATTTGGAGCATCATTTTGAGTTGGTTATTGGGTTCCAAAATCTTCCACGGGGAGTTCACATGAACACTTGGACATGGGACCCTGGTTTACAATGGTGGTTGGACTACATCAACATGGTGGCTTTCCTTTCTACATGGGATGTTGGTTCTCTAGTCTCCTTCAACATTATGGTCCACAATTATCCATGGGACCCTAGTATATGGTTGTACATCAAGCGTTGAGGACAACACTTTCATAAGGGGGATGGAATGTAAGGTAGCTGGAGAGGTAGTGGGGGAGCCCAGAGGGCCCATAGTAATAATAGTGGACGTCATTCAATGTAAGGTGTACTAGGTCCACTATATTATTAAATAAGGCCCACTATGGTAGATAGATATAATAAATGGGTAGTTAGATATAATAAATGTAAGAGGACTTCTAAGAAGGTTCTATTTCTAGAAGATTCCTCCTCTAGAATGTTCTTAGGTGATGGTAACACTATATAAAGGGTTTCAAGCAATGTAATTAGACATGAAGAGAAGTATTATATTTGTGAGTAGTAGCTCAATAGGAGGATGCCCCCTCGAAGAGGCAAGTGAACAGGAGAGGATCCCTTCCATAATAGGATCCATTGTATGGTGTTGCCCTACCTCAAGGGTTTCTATAATAAAGTTGTGGTTTTCTATATGGTTTCATATATCTTGTGTGGTGATTGTATTCATATATCTTTGGATCTATTGTGATATTTTGTATTCAGTCTTTGGTTCTTACCAGGAAATATATCCTCACATGTGCTTATCATAGAAAACATTATCAAGGGTGCCTCATTGTAACATCCCCAACCACCTATAGGCTGGGCACGCTACTCCAAAAACTCGCTTCTAAACAGATCTCAAATTCTAGCAACATTTAATCCAAAATCAAGCACGAAAGAACCACATGCATTAAACAAGATCCATGCTACAACATAAAGAACTAAGAAATGTGCCATGCACAACAAATAATCGACAGACATGCACATTAAAAATACATATATCAAAGATAATTAAATATACAACGGAATATACAATACACAGAAAACATAGAGAGCACTTATATTGCAAGTGAAGATTCACCAACTGGCTACAGACCAAGGACGTTCCTCCAAACCATAGACATTGTTGTTCATTTACTCTCAACAACAAGTCACTCTCGATCCAGGGCTATGAATCCACAAGGACAAGTCATGGCCAAATCTAAAAACACACAACAATTGGCTAACTAGCTCTCAAGTTTCCCAACCACATAGCAAATCCAAACTTCCAGCTCTCTTTCCCCCTTAGTCTGCACAACCCAAATAAATGAACACCTTTCTCTGCCATGCAGTCCCTGAGGTTGTTCCATTTTTCTCTAGGGCTCGAGTGCTACTGGTCAAGAAATATCTCTACTGGAAACTCCAAGGATTATCATCTGTGGATAGCTCTATTCGAACTACCATCAGTCTCATAACTAATAGGCCTCTCAACACTCAAGCTATCACATGCATTTCAACACTCACAACAGTCCCTCAGGTTGTCCATATCCTTTCAAGGCTCCAGTGCTTCTAGTTAAGAAACTCCTTGTTGGGACTCTCATTACTTGTAGATGTGGATAGTTATATCCAAACTGCCATCAAGGTCATGCACACAGGCATCCATTCCCTTATGGAATGATCAATAATTATTACACCCATTCATCAATGGCTCTCCTCTTCCTTCTATTCGTTTCCATGCTTAGCCCAAAAGCATACAAACTAGCAATAGTGAGTGAAGAGGAAAGAATAAAAAGGGAACAAGGGAACAAGGGAACAAAATGAACTAAGGGAAGAAGACGAACAAAAAGGGAAGAAAGACCCCCAAACTTCACCTAGAGCCATCCTCATGTAGCCACTCATATCCATGCTCAGACCAAGAGCACATGAATTTAGCCTGAGTGAAGGAAGAGGAAGAAGAAGAAGAACCCAGGGAGAACAAGCACACCAGGGAAAAGAAGTGAACCAAAGCAACCCCCAAGGAATGTTTATATAATCATAAGAGCCAGGAACCACATGGCCTCCCCCAAGAAGCCCATGTAACCACTTTTCTCCATAAAATAAATTATGGGTAAATGATCCAGGTGGATATTGGTGGCCACCCACCTATTCCACTTGGACCCCTACCATTGCTTTCAGTTTTTCAGTTTTCGCACAGTTTACTATTTTTAGCAGTTTTTTGGGTCCTGAACTTTCGGAGTCGTTTTGAGGCCTTAAACGACATTTTTTGGGAAAACGGGGAGAAAAATGGATTGTAGATCGATGTTTCTCACCCAAAATTTTTAGTCCTCGGATAGATATTTCTAACGAGGTATGGAACGTGTCAAATGAAGATCGTATGCCAAAGTTACGTCCCCAAGAAGTTGATGTACCAACTTACCCAAACATGGCCCATAGTCTTGGCGTTTCATCTCCTAGGGTTAGGTCTTTGGATGTTTAGGGTTTTCCATTGTTTCTAAATAATAATAGGCCTTCAAGCCTCATTGTGACATATTTCAGAGGCCAGTAGCTTCCACATGTCTTCTCAGAGATAAGCTACCAACGCCCTAGCTAGTTTATTTCCATTCGGTCTGTAAGCATATTTAAGTCATTTGTTATTAATGAAATGAAGTCTTATTTCCGCTGCATCTCTGTGTTTATGTGTATTTTTGTATTTCATTGTGTTCCTACATAAATCCGAATCAGTGGTATTAGAGTGGTCTGCTCATTCTTGATCCTTCTTTGCATGTCACCAACGAGGTCGGGGTATAAGGAGTTGGGGCTTGATCTGGTTGAACCTTTGCAAGATCAGCCTTGCAAACCTCGATGACCGCCCATGGGGGAAGAAAATAAATATGAGGGAGCAGGAGATCCTATCAAAATGTTGCTCGAGGAGGCCCTCGAGAAACAAAGGAACGTGATGATGGACAACTTTGCCCAGATTCTTCAACGGATTCCCATTGGCGACGCATCGACATCCAACAACCACTCTGGAGGTGCCACTCCTTTTAAGGTACAAGTAAAATTTGACATTCCCATATTTGAAGGCCAAATAGATGTAGATGTCGTAGATAGATGGTTAAATATGTTAGAAGTATATTTCTCGGTTCATGACTTTTTCGACCGAGAAAAGATTATTTTCGCACTCCTCAAAGTCGCCCCCCATGTCAAGGACTGGTGGGAAACCTACTCGGAGCAACAGGGTGAGGGAGAATCCTCTCTGTTCTCAACCGCACCCACTTGGAATTATTTTTGAGATGCCATCAAGGAACAATATTATCCTGTGGGGAGCAATGAGGACAAATACATACAATGGACTACGCTATGGCAGCAAAGGGACCAAGATGTGCATGAGATGACGAATCTGTTTCATGCTCTATGCACAAAGTTGGGTATCAAAGATTCAGAGAAACATTTGGTGTTAAAGTACCGCAGTTTTATGCACAGATACATTCAGGAGGAAATGGAGTTCCTCAACATCTCCTCGCTTGGTGTGGCATACCGATATGCTACCAAGATTGAGCAGAAGTTCAAACAGAAGAAGCGAGACTTTGGGTCTGCAAATCAGAAGCAAGGGAAAGGTACCCCCAAATCGCAGAACAAAGGACCAAGCCAAGGTGGGGTAACCCAGGACAACCCGCCAAAGCCACAAGAAAAGAACAACACCACGAAGCCAAAAAAGGACACAAGGAAGTGGTGTGAGTTCCATAAGAGCTACACTCACAACACAAGTGAGTGTCGGGCCAAGCAATCACTGGTAGCCAAGTTGAAGGCTTTTGAATTGGATGCATGCTCCGACTCTGAATCAGAACCTGACAAGGGGAATGACAGGGGGAAGCAGATTATCGATGCAGATCCCAATGCCACCGTTGCCACCACGAAGATCCAGAAGGAGGAACCAGAAGATCCAGAAGAGGCAGAGCGTCTCTTCCATTCCAAGATGTGGGTAAAGGGTTCCCCGTTGTAGTTCATTGTTGACAGCGGGAGCCAGAAGAAACTCATCTCGGTAGAGGTTGTGAAGCGGTTGGCCTTGCCGACCACAACACACCCACAACCATACACCATCGAGTGGTTTCACCAAGGACGAGACCTCCGCGTCAGTCAACAATGTCGCCTTCCCTATAGCATCAAGCCCTTCACAGATGAGGTATTATGGTGTTTCTGATGTATTATTAGGCCAACTGTACTTGTGGAAGTGACATGTTGTGTATGAGTCCAGGCCTCGTGCTATTATTATCACTTTGGTCAATAAGTTGTATAAGATACCGGAGATAGCACCGCCTACCACCATCTCTTTGGTTACTGCAAAACAATGCAGTAAGCTCATTTCCAAAACTAGGAATTGTGTTTTCCTGATGATCCACCCTCAGGGAAAGAGGAAGACTATGGCCATGACCTCTAGAAAGGGCCCCACTACACGAAAACAACAGATGGATAAGGTCATGGAGGATTATGAGGATATCTTCACCTCCCCCACAGGGGTGCCTCTACACTGTCAGGTCAAGCACCCCATCGATCTGACCCCAGGTGCGCCACTACCCAATGGACCCATCTATCGATGCTCTGTTATGGAGAATGACGAAATCAAGAGGCAGATTCAGGAGTTGTTGCAGAAAGGTCACATCCAGTCGAGTTCATCACCCTATGAGAATCTGATCATGTTGGTGCAGAAGAAGGATGGGACTTGGAGACTCTGCATTGACTATCGGGCACTGAACAAGATCACTGTCCGGAATAGGTACCTGATCCCACAGATTGATGACCTTCTGGACCAACTCAAGGGGGGAAAATATTTCAGCAAGATCGACTTGAAGTCTGGGTATCACCAAGTACCAATCGAACCCTCTGATGTGTGGAAGACTACATTCAAATCCAAGGAGGGCCTTTTCGAATGGTTGGTCATGTCTTTCGGGTTGACAAATTCCCCTGCAACCTTCATGAGGCTAATGGATGACATCCTGCGGCCATTCACCAACTCATTTGTAGTGGTGTACTTGGATAACATTCTGATCTTCAACCAGACTTGGGAAGAGCACCTCCACCACATCCGACAGGTCCTCCAAACACTACAACAACACAAGTTGTGTGCCAATTTGGAGAAATGCACTTTTGGCATGACCCAGGTTCAGTATCTGGGATACATTATTGATGAGCAGGGGGTGCATGTGGATCTAGCAAAAATCCAAGTCATTCGGGATTGGCCAACCCCAACCACCCTAACAGAGCTCCGCAAATTTTTAGGTCTTGCCAATTTCTATCGCAGGTTTGTGTTGGGATTTTGTCATATCACTTGGCCCTTGAGTCAAGTCACCAAGGGAGGAGTTAAAGAAAAATTCTTTTGGTCTGAATCTCAATAGAAGGTGTTCGGGGAGTTGAAGCATCGCCTCTGCTATGCACCAATGCTCACATTACCAGACTTGCAAAAATCATTTGAGATCAAGACAGATGCTTCTAACTATGATATTGGGGAAGTCCTTACTCAACATGGGCATCCAGTGGCATATCACAGTGAGACACTTTCCGACGATGTCCAGAAGTATCCCACTTATGAAAAAGAAATGTATTCCATTGTGCAGGCTTGTCGGCAATAGAATCATTACATTTTGGGAAAGGAAACGGTCATCCACACAGACCATTGACCCCTGCAGTTAATACAGACACAAGGGAAGTTGCAGAATGATCGTCATCAGAAGTGGTCCACATACCTGCAACCATGTCATTTGAACATTAAGTACAAAAAAGGTAGCACCAATAATGTTGCAGATTGCCTCAGTCAACCACCCATTGTGGCGCTAACCACTGTGCTAAACTCTTGTGGGAACGCGACTTCCGATTGGCCACTTCTCTACACAAGTGATCCAAAATTCGGCCACACATACAATACACTCCTGGAGGGTAAGCAAGTTCCCAATTTTCACCTCCAGGATGCCTTGCTTTGTCACCCGGGACACCTTTGTGTTCCTTCAAGCGAGCGTGCCAAGATGATTTGGGAGGCGCACTACAGTCGGGTCGTTGGGCATTTCGGGGTCAAGAAAATCATGGCAGTACTGAAAAAGTATTTCTATTGGCCGAACCTTCGACAAGATGTCGGGAAGTACATCAAGTCCTGCACTACTTGCGCCATTGCCAAACCGACCATCAAGAAGAAAGGTTTCTATACTCTGCTTCCTGCCCCAAGTCGACCTTGGGAATCCATCTCTATGGATTACATGTCGAGCCTTCCTTCTACTATGCATGGCAATGACTATTTTTTTGTGGTCATCGACCGATTCTTGAAGATGTTCATTATGATGGCCTGCAAGAAGAATATCACAGCAGAAGCCATTGCTAAACTCTTCTTTGAATGAGTGTGGGTACACTTTGGGATCCCACATTTTATCATCTCATATCGGGACAGTAGGTTCCTCAGTACATTTTGGTCTAGCCTCTGGTCGATGTTAGACACCAAGCTCACCAAGTCCACATCTTTCCATCCGCAAACTGATGGCCAGACAGAGGTCGTCAACCAGATGATCGTACACATTTTCCGCATGTACAATTCAAAGCATCCACGCACATGGGATGAGAGTCTCCCCTATGTAAAACACAACTACAATTGGGCTCTCCATAGCTCAACTAGCCACAGCCCCTTTCAAGTGGGCTTGGGATTCCAACCACTATGTCCCATTGACATAGCCATGCCATTTGTGGCTACTCAGGAAGATTCAGCTCATGTCCAGTCTGAGGTTGACAAGGCAAACGACTTCATTGAGCACATTCAACACATTTGCCAATAGGTTCATGACATCTTGGACAGAGCCAATGCTAAGTACAAGCAGTGACATGATCAACATCGGGTGCCACACAATTTCCAGGTGGGCGACAAAGTGTGGCTGCATTTGCAAAAGGAGCACCTCGCTGGAGCCCACCGCAAGCTTCGTCCGCTCCAATATGGGTCGTACACCCTCACCAAGGCTGTAGGGGAAAATGCCTTTGAGATTAGCATTCCACCATTCCTTGGTCTGCACCTAGTGTTCAATGTGGACTGCCTTCGGCCCAATTTCCACCTCTACTAGACACATCTGACATGGCAGAACAACTCACACCAACAGAGTTAAATCCATACTGCATGGAACAAGCCAAAATTGATCAAATCATGGATACACAGATAAAGAACACCCGAAAACAAAGGATACCACCATATCGAGTTGTCAAAGCAGGCCAACTCCTTCACCAAGGCAAGTGGCTCACCAGGGACCAAGTTCAGCAGAAGTTTCCTCATCTCATGGAGGAACTTAACGCAATGGGGACCATTGCTTCCTAAGGGGGGAGGAATGTTCCAGGTGGATATTGGTGGCCACCCACCTATTCCACTTGGACCCCCACCATTGCTTCTTTAAGTTTTCCAGTTTCCGCACAGTTTACTATTTTTAGCAGTTTTTCCGGTCCTGAACTTCCGGAGCCGTTTTGAGGCTTTAAACAACGTTTTTTGGGAAAACGGGGAGCAACATGGATCGTAGATTAATGTTCACCCAAAAGTTGTATTCCTTGGATAGATCTTTCTAAGGAGGTATGGAACGCGTCATATGGATATCGTATGCCAAAGTTACGTCCCTGGGAAGTTGATGTACCAACTTACCCAAACAGGGCCCGTAGTCTTGGCGTTTCATCTCCTAGGGTTAGGTCTTTGGATGTTTAGGGTTTTCCATTGTTTCTCAATAATAATAGGCCTTCAAGCCTCATTGTGACACAGTTCAGAGGCCAGTAGCCTCCACATGTCTTCTCAGAGATAAGCTACCAGCGCCCTAGCTAGTTTATTTCCATTATGTCTGTAAGAATATTTCAATCATTTTTTATTAATGAAATAAAGTCTTATTTCCGCTGCATCTCTGCGTTTATGTGTATTTCTATATTTCATTGTGTTCCTACATAAATCTGGATCAGTAAATAAAATAATAAAAAAAAAGACTTAGCCCTTCAAGCCCCTTTCGCGTGGAATCATAGCCCCCTATCTCTTTTGTCCTTGTCTTTCTTGCATCCAACGGTGTATTTTATTAATGTATATGAAATATTATGTTTCCTAGGCACTCTGGCCCCTTTTCAATTTTACCGGCTCACCAGCCTAAGTCACAATTACATAATACATTATAGTTCATAAGGGTTAAAACTAGGATGTTACATTCCCCCTCCCCTTATTTTGGCAATGTCCTCAGCGCAAAACACCATTCCAATGTTATTAACATTACAAATCTAGGCTCTTTGGCCTTAATCCAAACAATAATTCCAACCAACTCTTATATACATAGGCACTTTGGCCTAAATTTAAACATGTATACATAGGTATTCCGACCCAAAACATGTATAATGATCAGAAAGTTCTTTCGGATTCATCGCATAGGTTTTTGAAATTCGACGTTTCGGACCAAACCAGTGTGGTCCATCATCAGGAAAAATATTATGAGATATGAAGGGAAAAATATTATGAGATATGAAGGAAAAAATATATAACAAGTGTAAATAAATACTTGAATCCGAAAGAACTTTCTGATCAAAACAATGGTCGCAAAAGTCTTAGAATAGATGTATAATGATCTTCAGAATTTGTATTTCTGGAAGCAGTTCCAACCATCAAGCTCTCCTTCCCTTTCAGTGTTGCACAACCCAAAGAAATGAACCCCTTTCTCTACCATGCAGTTCCTCAGGCAGTTCCACTTCTCTTCAGGGATCCAGTGCACTCGGCTAGGAAGTTTCAGAGTTACGGCTTCAAGAAATCTAGCTGCAACAAGTCCACTGGACTTTCTTCATTCCATGCCTTCATCATTGAGCTCGATTTCCTTCTGGTATTCTTTTTCGTGAGCTTCCAACTTCAATAGCTAGCATCTCATATGTATTATAAAAATACAGTCATCATGAGATATTGTTATAATAATTTCAATCATAAATGTCAAACATGTTTTATACTGTAAAATTTTTTTTTCCAAGCATGAGCTTTCTGCTCATAATGTTTGGCTCTATAGATGTAGATATCAGTCTTCCTTATGGGCTTACATCCCTGCCATATTCAAGACCATCCTACCTACAATTTCCTTGATTTACATTCAGTCAAAACAATTTGTCAGTAATTTATTAAATTATAATTCCCAAAACTGTTTCATATAGGCAAAAACTTCCAGAC
>ML821694.1:93672-110508 GCA_009831015.1 Picea engelmannii
GTAATGAGACGTCCCATCCTCTTGGTTAGGTCTTATTTTATTATTTTTCTTTGGGTCCCTTTTGTTTCTTATCGAGAGGTCTTTTATTGCCTTCTCAGGAATCCCTGGGCGAGGCATCTCTAGGTTTTATTTCCTATGGCTTTTATCTTTTACCAGCTGCTTTTACCTCCTGGGCCTTTAGCCCCTTCTTCCCACAGGACAAAGTGTAACCCCTCAAATAGGTCACCCTAATGCCTGGACTAGGGGAATGGGATGGACATATGGGAGATAAGATGTAAAATGATAGCATGGTGGGAGCGGACGATGGCTCTTCAAATCCCTCTCGGTGGCTAACCAAAACCTATGGGCATGAGATTGCTAGGGCACCCCATTAATCTCCCCAACAATGGTCAAGTGGGTTAGTGTAAGATCCAAGCAGTTGTCAGAAATGTAAGGAACCTGATGCATATATCTGAAAGTTATAATGATCAAACATGACACATACCATGATACCTGGACCAATTACCTCATGGAGCAAGAGTCTTCTTTGATGCAAGTCCAAGCCGATGGTGATGGATGTTGCTGCTACTGATAGGACAAATCTGATGAAGAAGAAGAAGGATGGGCCCTCCAGGGCCATGCTCAGGTCAATCCTGCTCTCGGTACTCCATGTCTAGGACCTGTGGGCCTCGAGACATGATCTCCTAGTTATCCCATGAAATCGGGGATAACAGGCCACACACGTCTAAATGAATGAGTTCCATTACTCCTTCTGCTTTGTTGTCCCTCTTTGGAAAAGGGTTCTTGATATTCTTCCCTTGTGCACATCCATTGCATATGCCTTCCTGATCAACCTTGAGTTATGGTAAACCTGTGACAACTTTGCATATGTATGGTAGCACCTTGTAGTTGATGTGGGCTAATATTCTATGCCAAAGTTCGCATGAGTTTTCAATGGCATGGGTCATGGCAGTCTCTGGGTGACCCTTTAGCTTATATAAGCCAATTTCTTCATTTCCAATGATGATTGCTTCATTTATGGTTTCTCCTATAGCCCACATAAGAACTTCTCCATCTATAAAGAAAACTCTATAGCCTTTCTTGTTTAAAGCTGATATGGAAAGTAAGTTCTTCTTCAAGCCTGGTACATAGAGTACATCCTTCATCTTCATTGAGTTTTCTGAATCTAGCTTGTAGTTTGATTCTCCTACTCCCTTGATGGGATATTGGTAATCATCTCTAAGTGTCAATTTCTGAGAAAACTTCTTTTTTGAAATACAAGAGAGAGTACTTCTCTTACCCATCATGTGCTTTGATGCACCACTATCAATGAGCCATGTGTCCTCTCCAGGTGTTACTGATCTTGAGAGGGCCGAGATCAAGACATGGTCCTTGATCATCTTTGTAGGTGGATCTTCATCTTCGACTATGTGGTCATGTTTCCTCTTGTATTCTTCTCATTTGACTGGACAAGAATTCGCCTTGTGTCCCATCTTATCAAAATGATAGCATTGTATGGATGAGAGATCTCTTTCCTTGCGTTGTCCTTTCTTCTGAAATCTCCTTGGATGAGATTCTTTGTTATTGAATTTGATTGATGGTTGAGGCTCTCTATGAGTCTCCCTTTTGAAGTAGGGTTTCTTCCTTCCTCCTTTTGTATGAGTAGCTAGGGCTTAATCATCATCCCTTGCTAGTAGTGCTTCATGGTTAGCTACCCTTGTCTCTTCTTGGATGCTTGCAAATTCACGGCTCTGGCACATATTGTTTGAATGAATGCATCCCAAGGTCTTGTAAGACCATTTAGGGCCGTCATTATGAATTCGTCTTCATCTATGGTGTCTCCAATCGCTTTTAACTGTTCTTTAATCTCTGAGATTCTGGAGAAATATTCTTGAATCTTTTTTCCTTTCTGCATCTTTGTATTCTTCAATTGAGATCTTAGGTTCATCTTTCGGTTGATGTTATTTCCTTCATATAATTTTCTTACAGAATCAAACATCTCTTTCGGAGTGTTCTTGGATGATACATAAGGGATCAGGTGGTCTTTGATTGAATCTACAATGATTCTTTGAGCCCTGATTGAGTCCTTTTGATGCTTTGCTTTCTCTACGGCATCTTCGGGTTCCGACACTTCTACTTTGATGAACCTTGCTAGGTCATTCTCTACAAGGATCAGATCGATCCTATACTTCCAGGCACAAATTTTTTCTATGCCTTCTAGTTTCTCAACAAGCTTTGTGCTTGCAAACATCTTGTACTCGGGGCTATGAAAAATTACCAAAAATGAAAATGCTCAAAATCAATTTTTTGACCTTACCAGAAGGTGCACTTGGCTGAGGCGAGTAGCCTGGTGTACTTGGATCTGAGAAAATCCAACTTTTGCCTTTCCAAAATTGATTTGCGGATTTCTAGACTGGTGCTTCTAGTTTTCTAGTACCTCTGGTACTCTGGTACTTCTGGTACTCTGGTTTTCTGGTACTTCTGGTACTTTGTGAAACTAGGGTTTTACTTTCTGGGAGATCCAGCCACTGAAAAGGTGCGTTGAAGGTGCCAAAATAATTCTTGGGGGAGGGCGCAACTTTCTAGGTGGTTTTGGAGCTGAAAAGCTTCACTTTTGAAAAACCCTAATTTGCAGGTACAGAAACAATGATGTTTTTCTCTTGCGAAATATGCTTCCTTCAGGTTGGCTCTGATACCATGTTAATGTTTATTCCATTATTATAGTTTTTTGTATTTCAATAGATAACAACAACATAAGAACAAGATCACTGAGAAATACACATTCACAAGAGACACAACATTTATCCTGGGAAACCCTCTAGGGGAAGAAAACCCAGTAAAACTTCCTTATTATAGATTTCTAATACAATGTCAAGAGATAACTCAGACCAATACAGAAAGTCCTCTCCAAAAGATGCGCCACTCCTGTCTCTCTCTCCTCCAACTGGTAAATCGAAACTTTCCTCTCAGAATGAGCAAGTGAGTTGTGTGTCAAAGTGAGGCGCTGGCCTCTCTATATATACAAGTCTTGCATGTGTGAAGTTTTTTCATTGGCAAGGCCGACTTCTCACTCTGGGTGGGTAAACCCACCTTTATTATATTTCTGGGCCTCAATAATAACTGCTAGGGTCGACTTATTATTTTGCCTATTACAATTGTTTGTTGATCAATCCGCAGAAGGGGATTTGGTCATAATACAATAACCAACATGATCAATCCACAATGGGGATTGATCCTATGAATAATATATCAATAATGATAAGAATACTCTTGGGCAGTTACATTATTTCAACAGTAGGAATAATCATACATTTACTTCCTGGTTGAGGATACAAAATTATAGTTAAATGAACCACCAATATGCCAAATGAATAACTGTGTTTTCATTCCTCAATTCTTTTGAAGGGTACTTGACTTGGTGTAGAAAGAATTATTTTAAAGCACATTTTCACATATTTATAAATATTTATGTAGGATTTGAATCATCAGAATCATAATTGCATGACCATGATCAACTTCTTTTTAAGGCACATCCATAAATGTGTCCTAGATAATTGTTGAGCACCTTTGAGGCTGACACTGTGATGCCTGAAAATGATCCTCTGAGCCTTTTCAAAGGATAAGATGAAAGCTTCTTCATTTTACTTACCCTCATATCTGCCAAGATGTTCCCTTACTTTGAGTTTGGCTGTAATTGAGTCCTTCATGTCTCTGAGCCTGATAAAATTGAACTCAGAGTTTTATATGGAGGTTATTAAAATGAATGAATAAAAAAACAAACAACTATATTTCAATGGAGGTTGTTGTAATATTTGAGTGCATAATATTGCATGCAGGTTGTGCTCATATTTTTGTGGTGGTATTTAGTTATCGGAAAAATGGAAGAAAGGATTGGCAAGATGCTTCCTTTCTACTTAAGTGTTGAATATTCATCCCCTATCAAGAGGCGGGATGCTTGACCTAATAGCCATGCATGGATTTACTTAATAGCGACAATGGCTTTTGTTTAACAATGGTTTCTTTATGGGGACAAGTCAACCCAGAACAAGTGAACATGTCTTTAACAATAGTTTCTTTGTGGGGACAAGTCAACCCAGAACAAGTGAACATGTCTACTAGGAATCAATGCTTGGTGTGGCAATAGCATAGCCCCACTTTCACTAACCTGACAAGCCCTCTTTGACTATCGTTAGAAAATACAAAAAATATACTTCAACAATTGTTCTTATGTGTGATGTGTCACTCGTTGACCACATGGTCTATGTGGAGTTTTCTTGGCAATAGGATGTAGTCACACCACTTCTTGAAACAACATACTAAGAACAATGATGATGAGATATATTATGTATGCCATTAAAGGGCAAGATATCTTTTATTTTATTTTGTACATTAAAGTTACAAATTTTCATGAGGTTGGAACAATTTTTTTTATTAATATGTGATAATAGATTTTAAATGAGCATATCCTATATGAAAGTGTGGTCTACCTTTGTGCCCAATAAATAATGCAACTCATTGATATCCTTCATGCCAACATTTGTTGATAATTTGGATTTTAGTGAATATGATCATTGATATGCTCCCTTTGAATAATAATGTCATTCACATACAAAACAAGGATAATAAATCAATCTCAAACTAAGATATAAACGATATAGTGGTGATTGAAATTCTGTATGTATGAGACTCCCTTGTTCATGGGAGAAGGCATCCTCTTTGCACAATGATTTCACTACGTAATCTATGGAGGTGTACATACCATAACTTGTCTAGATTTGAACATGTAACCTTAAATGAGAAAACACGTGTTTTTAACCGTTAGGCCCATTCAATTATTTGTATACTTCAATTTATGGACATGCCCTAATTATGTCATAGTCATTCCCTACTTGAACTTCTAGCTCATTTAATGCAGTCTTTAATGGACACTCCAAATCAACTAATGTGGTTCATTAATATAGAATATTTTTCATTGTCTCCTTGAAATCGAGGGCAGCGATCTAATTTGGTAACTTTGGATTTCTTCTTAATTTGTGTATTAGCCATGAGGGATTTTATTACCATCTTAATTGGTTTTACACTAAATTTCTGCCATCCTACGATACCATATTTTGCCACATATCAAGCAAACTTTCTATTTTCATTTTGATTTCACCCATTTCGATTTCCATGATCGACAACCATTAACTGACAAGGAGCACAAACAAAAGAGTCACACAATGTCTGCTATAGGCATTTTTTTATATTATCAGTATCAGGGCATATCGACAATCTGATTATATACCTTAAGCAATGATAACGCTCCATAGTTTTTAATGGATTTGGCTTTGATTGAGGCCGAGATTTTGAAAATGTGGGGCACCTGTTGTGCAATCATGAATGTCATCATCTCGCTGTTCAAATTAGGGCTTAGGGTTGTCATAACAAGTGTAAAGTTTTATGCTTCTACTTAAGGGTCGGAAATCATTTGCATGCACCATTCTATAATTTCTATAAATGAGCGCATGCGAAACAATATTAAAGAAATCATATCCGAATGTAGAACTCCTATGCCAATGATTTGGATTCTGAGGTATGTTGTTTAGTTACTCTCAGAGTGAGAATGAGTAAAGAGGTGGTTGAGCAGGTGTCTAGATGGTTGGCATTGTTTGGTGATGCAACTATCAAAAGGAGATGGAGTGTGGACAACCAAACAATGGCCCTCACCATGCAGGTGTCACCTTCCAACAACACCTTCATGGATTGAGTGGCCACCAGAGACATGACTATCAACGATGAAACTAGAGGTTTGGTGTGCATTATCTACCTCAAACCATGCTACAATAAGAGGAAAGCCAAATATTGGGCGTGGTGATCCATATTCACATGGGAGGGTTTTGCAATTACAAATTTGGCAACAATGCACCAAGCACAAAGAACAAGTGGAATCCTGAGATGTTAGATATCGTTGCATGGGTGAAATGTAGATCTCGATGAATACAATGTGCAATGAAATGATCATATATTGCATGGTATGATGAAGATTAATGCAGAGAAAGATAGTTGAATTTCATTATAACAAAAAACCAAATTGTTTGTATGACCCATATCATTTTCAAGGTTGAAACCTGTGAGAAATTATGATGCCCATATTCTGCACTATATGACATTCTTGAGATACTTTTTACATGGAAAAGTCTATTCCATAAAACAACGAGAGTGTCGACTTCATTCTAGTTCCAAGAATATAGAACATGATTTCATTATTCATGAGCATGCTTAGTTTTCGTTTGAGACATGACTAAGACAATGTCTAAATACCCATGACTCATATGAAAGAAAATTTGTGAGGAGTGATCTTCTGAGAAGATAGGTGGCGAATGGCCTGAACCAACCAGAAGTTCAGACTATTTGCAAAATGATTTAAAGGATTGACTTTGAAATTTGTGAAGGATAGGAACCATGCATACCCTAAAGCTTCAAAGTTGTTATGGAAGAAACCACATGAATATTCACATTAGGGATTGATGGAGAACAAAGTGGAATTGTTATCCCCCACTTTTAGGGATAACTAGGAGATCATGTCTCGAGGGCCCTAGGCCCTAGACATGGAGTACCGAGAGACAGATCGACTTGAGCATGGCCCTGGAGGGCCCATATTTTCTCCCTTTCAGTGCCTCCACTTTGTCAGCAACAACAACATCCATCACCTTCGGCTTGGTTCTGTATCATAGATGATTCTTGCTCCATGAGGTAATGAGTCTGGGTATCATGGTATGTGTCACTCTAATCCTCAAAAACCTTTGAATATGTGCATTTAATTCATTTTGGTTCTAACGGGTGCTTGGATCTTATACCTATCGACTTGACCATGTCTAGGGGGAATGACAGGATGCCCTAGCAAGCTTCTACCCATAGTTTTTGAGCTGCCACTGGGAGGATTTCTGAAAATTCATCGTCTTCTCCCATCATACTTATCACTTTCCATCTTACTTCCCGCTCATCCACCCCGTTTCATTGGTTCGGGCATTGGGTTGGCCAATTATTTAAGGGTTGCACCTTACCTTGTGGGAAGAAGGGGCTAAAGGCCCAGAAGGTAAAAGCAAGCTGGCAAGAGATAAAAGCCTAAAATAAAACCTCAAGATGCTTCGCCTAGGGATTCTCGAGAAAGCAATAAAAGGCTTCTCAGCAAGAAACAAGAGGGACCCATAAAAATAATAAAACAAGACCTAGTTGAAGGATAGGGGGTCTCATCACGAGCCAGCCTATTAGGTCCATGGGTACCTAGCATTATGACACTACTAGTAGACGGTTACCAGGCCAAGGTAGTGGCTATTGGTTGCATGGAAAAGAGAAAAGGGGTCTCATCACGCGCCAACCTTATCATTTATGTGAAAGTACTTGTGGGTAACACTACCATCACTGGTCACCACGCCAGGGCAATGTCCCCTGATTAGCTTCTTGAAGAAAAATAAATAAAGAATAAAGAATAAAAGGCATGAATGGGCTTGAAAACATTTGCATCCAAGACAGGTGCA
The DNA here is from genome assembly GCA_009831015.1 of Picea engelmannii. Lineage (NCBI taxonomy): Eukaryota > Viridiplantae > Streptophyta > Pinopsida > Pinales > Pinaceae > Picea > Picea engelmannii. The sequence continues at coordinate 101,169 of ML821694.1, forward strand.
ACTCACCTTCTACAAAGGCACCCATAGGTAAGCTATGCATTTCCCTGCTTTCACTGCACCCCTTGTCAGGACATCCCTTATCCACCTCACCCATTTACATGACTTGGATTTAATCTCTTCCAAAAACATCCCTTTTCTAGTGGACAGTAGCCCAATAGGACACCCTTTCACTTTCCCCAAACTTGTATTAAAGATTTGTATAATGTCTTTGAGCACTGGACTGGGGTAAAAGGGGTTTTATGCACATGTTTAATAATATTGATGATGAGATGTGATTGACATTGCTATGATCCCTATGACTTATGAGGCCATGGAGGGCATAGTTGTTGATGTGCAGGATCATGCCCAATGGACAGGTACCACATTGAACATGTACACATGGGGAGATGATTAGTTCGGACCTCCATGGGGCTGAAGATCCCACCAGATGAATGTTGAGACCCCATCAGGGGGAAAATATAGGACAGAGGGGTTTGCACCAGAGAAGAGGAGGACATTCCACAAAGGCACCCTGACAAAGCCTGACCTAGGGGGGTTGTGCCCTCTTCATTGGAACATTGGCCTTGGAAGGCCTTGGATGTCACCTAGGAGGCTCATGACGTCATCCAGATTCATGGGTGTTTTGGGAGACAACCATGGTAGTTTGGCACATGTTGCAGGTTGGAGAAGCCCAAGGAGGGCTAACGTTTTGCTCCAGGAGGCTGCATTTTCTCTAGAAAGGGATAAAATCACACTAGAAGGGGCATGACGTCTTGATTTTGCTTGATTTGGGTTCATTTATGACAATTTAATGTAAAACAATATTATTGTGTATTTTGGCCTTGTCGACCTTTTGATGACCTAAAAAGTAATTAAGGTCATTGCTACTGTATAAATTCATGGTTTTTACTCTCATTTTTTCATCATATTTCACTCACACATTAGTGAGGTCTGAAATTTATGCCCTTCTTAGGGTTTTTGGCTGAAATTTTGAGGCGAACTTGCTAAAGGAAGACTTTTCTTGTCATTTTTGGCATCTCTCTTGGTGGAAGGTATTACAACTAGGGTTTTTCTACTTGAATACATGGTTATGTAAGTGAATTTCTGCAACACTTCTTAATTGAATGTTTATAGTTTTGTTTACTTKCATTTGTTATTATAATTTGTTGAATCAAACCCTAGGTGACAARCACTAGTTAATKTCCTTGTCTCATGCCCCTACCAAGTTAAGAGCTATTTTGATTTTGYTGAAGTAAGATAGAGCCTTGCCATAGCAACACTCTATCTCTACTCTTCTAAGCTAGCCATTTTTCTTGTTATTGAGATAARAAGGAGGAAGACACATCAAGGCCTASGGTTTCTACACCTTGATGAGTCGTTTTCCCCTAGGGTTTGTTTGATGAAGCCTTGCCTTAGCAACACTTCACCTTCTAACTTTCTTGTCTTTAGCCCTATAAATCCTTTCTTAAGCTACTCAATTTCWTCTTTCCAACAAKCTAAATAAGGAGGAGAAAGCACTAAGGCCTAGGGATTCTACACCTTAGTGAGCCTTTCTCCCCTAGGGTTTAATTGTTGAGGCCTTGCCTTAGCAACACCTCAACATTTAACCCTCTTGTATTTGGTCTTTCATTATCTTTTAKTCCTTCAACCTTTGCGGCCTCTTTTGACTCCATTTTCCCTAGTAGCACACTGGTCTAAGACCTCTTACATTGAGTAACTTGATMACAAACAAACTTCTAAACTTTGAAAAAATTCTAACTATTACTAACCCTAGCCTAGACTAATCCTACTAACCCTAYTGTTGTSATCACCTTCTTATKCTATAAATACCTTTGTGCAGCATTYGTTTTACYTCTAAAGAAATTGAATGATTGGTTGAGGCATTGTTTATARAGTGTTGATATTGTTACATTGAATGCCRAAGTCTCTTTAGCRTTTATTGAGAAGTGATATTGTAATCATTGCTATTGTACAAACATTTATTTACTTCRTCAATATTATTGCTAAATCACTTATTATCAGAAAAKTCATTGATTATATGAAGTTCTAACCAACAAGCAAGCTTGCACATGTACAATTTATTTRTTGCTTTGTCTYGGGCATGTATACTTCYTGGTTACTACTTCCGGTTATCTTTTATCTTTATTGGTTATTAAGCCAKATTTTCTGATCAGGTGGTGACTTGTGAGGGGGAATATTATCACTTAGCCTTTCTAAACCTTTTTGCCTTCTCAAAACCCCAAGTCACYAGGGATGTCTCCCCTAGGCCTTACCTCCCTAAAYAGAAMGAACCTTCCCATTGAGGTGATAGTGATGGGATTGGTCCAGTTATGCYAGTTTGACCTACTTTCATCARTCTATTATCTTAACTAAAAACTGTGCGATAAAATTTTGGCGYCGTTTCCGRGGAACACCGAGTCAATTCTCCTCAAGACGACACTTTTCGGTAAGKCTTTCCTCRAGAGTCTTTATCTTACAAGMTTACCTRGCGACTCCACTAAGGGTGATTTCCCTTATCTCTTTGGTAATTTCAAGAAAATTATCYGGCRACTCCACAAATGACGACCCGTAGTGGCCATCAATACATACCTCCATCTACTACTATGGCCTCTACAAATCCTGTCATCCCCGTGAGTTCTCACAAAGAAATCTTTGGCTCTTTGTACTTAGCTAACACCCAAGGGGGATTACATGATCTACCCAATAAGGTTGACTCCTGGATACCTAGATTTTCAAGAGAAAAGGGATCTCATGGTAACTCTCATTGGACCAAGTTTTGAGAAGGGTTTTAGTTTCACCAATCTGGACAAGAACACCATGATGTCTTTACAAGGCTTTTTGTGAGCTCACTCACCAGAAGTGCCAGAGACTGGATTAATAGTCTTCCGAAAGGGAGCATCAAAACCCCTAAAGATCTTGAACAAACCTTTAAGAACAATTGGTGTGAAAAGGAAAGCATGGATTCCCTTTACTCTCAATTCCTCAAAGCTTGCAAACAAACAAACGAAGACGTTAGGGGATTCAATGATAGGTTCAATAATCTCATTAACAAACTTGAGCCCAATTTCCTCCCCAAGAGCATGATTCTCCAACGTTACCTCAACTCTTTTGAAGGGACTTTACAACTCACCCTCAAGAATCGTTTCCCTACAAACCTAGAAGAAGCTCAAGATGTTGCTTGCCAAATTGAAGAGAATCTCAAGTTTAGCAGCCTCACCCATCAAGTCAACCTTTTGAACAATGATGACACCTGGAGAGTAAATAAGGAAAGCATGGAAGGGACATGGCATGACCTCCTAGAGACTCTAGAGTTCGAAAACAATGCTTTCCATAGGAAATGGAGCACAGGTTTCTCAAACATGAAATATGCCTTGAATTTTTCAAGACAGCATGAACCTTCAGGGGGTTTAAGTATGGCTACTCATGAGAGACCTAATTTTGAAGATTCCATATTCACCTTGACCACATCAAGTCAAATCTAAGAAATTAAAGATATGAGTAAGCCCATGTGTGAATACTTTGTTCAAACAAATGAGGACTCAGGGATGAAGTCTGAAGAACCCCAGGTGTATACTAGCAATCAACCCCAACATTTCCCAAAACCTAGCATTGATAGCACCAACCTGAGCGATAGTATGTCCTATATCTTGCAAAAATTTAAAAGGATTCATGAAATGTTGGAAATCCCTTCTCTCACAAAGAAAAACCCGGATGACCAACTATCGTTCGAAGGAACTTCCACACTATTACAAACTGGTTATTTTGAGCAAGATGAGAAAACACCCTTTTCCTTGTTAACAAATGATCATGGACCTAGTGACTATAACCCAGTAGATCTGTGCTTGTTTCAAGTTTGTCCCACTCTTCCCTTGACAGAAGAAAATATTATTAGTGAAATAACATGGTCTAAGGGAAAGGGTGACCAAAGTATTCCTAGTAACCATGAGAATATTGCCCTAGGTGATGAAGAGGTGTTAATTTTTCAAGAAACATGCACGAGGGATAGTGCTTTGACAGAATCTCCCCCGATCGTTTTGGAGCAAGAAAGAGATGGGTATGATTTTCGTGATGATCCCTCTGACATCTCCGAAGACTGGGATGATTATTTCCCTACACGAGAAGATGACCATTTGATAAGAAGAGGAGTTGGCTTCGTCAAATGGGAAGGAAATGTTTTCGAAACTATTAAAGCCCATGACCAAGTAAACAACATAGGCCATATTATAGAAGCCCCCAAGATTTTCCTTAATATCACTTCTAAGGAACACTAAGAAGAGATAAAAAAACCAACCAGGAAGTCTATAATGGAAATGATAAACAACTTGGACCCTGAATCAAAGGAAAAGTTAGCGAAATGAGAATTTCAGGTATATAGGCAAAAGAAGCTAAACCAACCTACCCTTACCATTCCTGCAATAACTCAAACAAATAATTCACCTTCGAGCATTCTTCCTCCTAAAGCACCCAAAACCGAAAGGGTGGACTTGAACTTTGACTTCGAAGGGGCACTATCCAAGATGCATGTGACCATCCCTCCGAGAGAAGTCATTAAGGTACCATTTGTTAAAGAAAGATTTGATAATTTTTTCAAAGGATCGGATGGACCTATGGACCCTCCAATTATGTTACAAGTTGATCACTTTAGGGTCTAGTATGATGAACACCTGCCCTTTTTCATGACCTTGATAATGAATAATAAAATCCTCAATAATCGCATGTTGGATTCAGGGATTGATGCTAACATGATGTCTCTCAAGGTCATGCAACAATTGGGCCTAAAAGTCACATGACCTTACATAAATGTGTGCGGCTTTGAGTCTAAATCCATACCCACACATGGAGTAGTTGAAAATGTGGAAGTCTGCCTTAAATAATACCCTGAGAAAGTAATCCACATTGACATAGTGATAGTAGACGTCCCAGATGTGTGGGGGATGTTGTTGTCTTGGAAGTTTGCCTCAATGTTGGGTAGTACCCTTGAGATGCACCTCACTTATGTGAATATAGCTTTGAACAATGGAACAATAGGCCGTCTCCCAAATGTGCCAGTGACCAGAACCCATGTCCAAGAAGCTAGTGATCCCATCAAAAATAACAAAGCACCTGAGCAAATTATGGAAAGTCTTCCTGAGTTTTCTCTGAGTGATTTGAATTTTGCAACAGAGGAAGACTTCGATAAAATTCAATGGCCCAAGAAAGAAGAATACCATCAACTCCTAGAAAAATATAAAGACAAGGAAGTCGGGACCGTAAAGTTACTAAAAACAAGAGAAAGTGACATATTGGTTCAACCTTCCCAGCAAGAAGTCTTTACAATAGAATCCCACCCTCCTCCCTCTGCAATTTACACCGAGGTGGTTTAGGGAAAAACCAAATTCAAAATCAGAGAGTACATGGAGGGGGACGTAGTATGGATGTGGGATACCAACAAAGGAAAGCCTACTTATGTCAAAGGAAGTACTTAGTTTTGGCTTGGACCTTTCAAAGCTGGAAGAAAGTCAGTTAATGACTCTTATTACCTATCTACATTGGAAGGACAAAGGCGCCTATTACCAGTCAACGGGTGCCTCCTCAAACCCCACTAAGGAGGGGGGACCTGAATTCACAGGTAAGTACATGTAAGTAGGTAGGCATTTGCATTCATTGTATATACCATTGCCTTGCATGCTAGAGTAGTTTGCTTTCACACTTGTACATATGATTGCTTTTGTTTCAGTTATATATATATATATATATATATATATATATATATGATTTGGGGGTGATATCACCACCCCAAATGATTACTGATAGTTTCTATTGAGATCAAGTAGGTTACAAGTTATGCCAGAGATGTTGAGGTTCCCATGCACTCTACGGTGAGCACATGTCCCCGAGTTGGAGCCAGATGTTATCCCCCACTTTTAGGGATAACTAGAAAATCATGTCTCGAGGCTCATATGTCCTAGACATGGAGTAACAAGAGCCAGATCAACTTGAGCATGTCCCTGGAGGGCCCATCTTTTCTCCCTTTCAGCCCCTCCACTTTATCAGCAACAACAACATCCATCACCTTCGACTTAGTCCTGTATCAGAGATGGTTCTTGCTCCATGAGGTAATGAGTCCGTGTATCATGGTATGTGTCACTCTAATTCTCAAAAACCTTTGAATATGTGCATTTAATTCCTTTTGTTTCTAACGGGTGCTTGGATCTTATAATTATCCACTTGACCATGTCTGAGGGGAATGACAAGATTCCCTAGCAAGCTTGTGCCCATAGGTTTTGTGTTTCCACTGGGGTATTTCTAAAAAGTCATCGTTCGCTCCCATCATACTTATCACTTTCCACCTTACTTCCTGCTCATCCACCCCATTTCATTGGTCTGGGCATTGGGTTGGCCAATTATTTAAGGATTGCACCTTGCCTTATGGGAAGAAGGGGCTAAAGGCCCAGAAGGTGAAAGCAAGTTGGCAAGAGATAAAAGCCTAAAATAAAACCTCAAGATTCTTTGCCCAGGGATTCCCGAGAAAGAAGTAAAAGGCTTCTCAGCAAGAAACAAGAGGGACCCATAAAAATAATAAAACAAGACCTGGTCGGAGGATAGGGGGTCTCATCATGAGACCAGCCTTATCATTTATGTGAAAGTACTTGTGGGTAACACTGCCACCACTGGTCACGACGCTAGTGCAGTGTCCCCTGATTAGCTTCTTGAAGAAAAAGAAATAAAGAATAAAGAATAAAAGGCATGAATGGGCTTGAAAACATTTGCATCCAAGATAGGTGCAGCTTGCCTTCTACGAAGGCACCCATAAGTAAGCCCTGCATTTCCCTGCTTTCACTGCACCCCTTGTCAGGACATCCCTTATCCACCTCACCCATTTACATGACTTGGATTTAATATCTTTTGGAAACATCCCTTTTCTAGTGGACACTAGCCCAATAAGACGCCCTGTCACTTTCCCCAAACTTGTGTTGCAGATTTGTATAATGTCTTTGAGCACTTGACTGGGGTAAAAGGGGTTTTATGCACATGTTTAATAATATTGATGATGAGATGTGACTGACATTGCTATGATCCCTGTGACTTATTAGCCCATGGAAAGCATAGTTGTTGATGTGAAGGATCATGCTCGATGGATAGGTACCACATTGGACAGGTACACATGGGGAGATGATTAGTTCGGACCTCCATGGGGCTGAAGAGCCCACCAGATGGATGTTGAGACCCCAACAGGAGGCCGACACAGGACATAGGGGTTTGCACTAGAGAAAAGGAGGACGTTCCATAGAGGCACCCTGGCAGAGCCTGACCTAGGGGGGTTGTGCCCTCTTCATTGGAATGTTGGCCTTGGAAGGCCTTGAACATCACCCATGAGGCTCATGACGTCATCCAACTTCATAGACATTTTGGGAGACAACCATGGCAGTTTGGCACGTGTGGCAGGTTGGAGAAGCCCAAGGAGGGCTAATGTTTTACTCCAAGAGGTTGCATTTTCCCTAGAAAGGGATAACGTTACACTAGAAGGGGCATGACGTCTTGCTTTTGCTTGATTAAGGTTTCATTTACGACAATTTAATGTAAAACAATATTATTGTGTATTTTGTCCTAGTCCACCTTTTGATGACCTGAAAAGTAATTAAGGTCATTGCTATTGTATAAATTGAGGGTTTTTACTCTCATTTTTTCATCATCTTTCACTCACACATTAGTGAGGTATGAAATTTGCGCCCTTCTTAGAGTTTTTGGCTGAAATTTTGAGGCACACTTGTTGAAGGAAGACTTTTCTTGGCATTTTTAGCATCTCTCTTGGTGGAAGGTATTACAACTAAGGTTTTGCTACTTGAATGCATGGTTATGTAAGTTAATTTATGCAACACTTATTAATTGAATGGTTATAGTTTTGTTTACTTGCATTTGTTATTATAATTTGTTGAATCAAACCCTAGGTGACAAACACTAGTTAATGTCCTTGTCTCATGTCCCTACCAAGTTAAGAGCTATTTTTATTTTGTTGAAGTAAGATAGAGCCTTGCGATAGCAACACTCTATCTCTACTCTACTAAGCTAGTTGTTTTTCTTGTTATTGAGCTAAGAAGGAAGAAGACACATGAAGGCCTAGGGTTTCTACACCTTGATGAGCCGTTTTCCCCTAGGGTTTGTTTGATGAAGCCTTGCCTTAGCAACACTTCACCTTCTAACTCTCTTGTATTTAGCCCTATAAATCCTTGCTTAAGCTAGCCGATTTCATCTTGCCAACAAGCTAAAGAAGGAGGAGAAATCACTAAGGCCTAGGGTTTCTACACCTTAGTGAGCCTTTCTCCCCTAGGGTTTCATTGTTGAGGCCTTGCCTTAGAAACACCTCAACATTTAACCCTCTCGACGTTGGTATTTCATTATCTATTAGTCCTTCAACCTTTGCGTCCTCTTTTGACTCCATTTGCCCTAGTAGCGCACTAGTCTAAGACCTTTTTCATTGAGTAACTTGATCACAAACACACTTCTAAACGTTGAACAAATTCTAACTCTTACTAACCCTAGCCTAGACTAATCCTACTAACCTTATTGTTGTCATCACCTTGTTATGCTATAAATACCTTTGTGTAGCATTCGTTTTACTTCTAAAGCAATTGAATGATTGGTTGAGGCATTGTTTATAAAGTGTTGATATTGTTACATTGAATGCCAAAGTCTCTTTAGCGTTTATTGAGAAGTGATATTGTAATGATTGCTATTTTACAAACATTGATTTACTTTGTCAATATTATTGCTAAATCACTTATTATCAGAAAATTCATTGATTATATGAAGTACTAACCAACAAGCAAGCTTGCACATGTATAGTTTCTTTGTTGCTTTGTCTCGGGCAGGTACACTTCTTGGTTACTACTTCCGATTATCTTTTATCTTTATTGGCTATTAAGCTAGACTTTCTAATCAGGTGGTGACTTGTGAGGGGGAATATTATCACTTAGCCTTTCTAAACCTTATTGCCTTCTCAAAACCCCAGGTCACCGGGGACGTCTCCCCTAGGCCTTACCTCCCTAAACAGAAAGAAACTTCCCATTAAGGTGACAGTGGTGGGATTGGTTCAGTTATGCCAGTTTGACCTCCTTTCATCCGTCTATTATCTTAACTACAAACTGTGCGATAACAGGAATGACTTTTCAAAGCGAATCAACTTGTCTTTAGACTAAGCTCTAGATCAAAACCCTTCAAGGAAAATAACCAGAAATGGAGTGTTCAATGATAGGTTAAACTAGGAAAATAACCAAAAATGAAGTGTTCAATGATAGATTAAACTTCATCAGACAACATTATTACACTTGACGATGCTTACGTCTCCACATTAGAGAGTTTTTTTTATATTCACAAGACAATG